>PNEQ01110406.1:0-41526 GCA_003012365.1 Medauroidea extradentata
AACGTATGTAGCCGTCTGTAGTGATAAGCGTACTGCGCATGCGTAGTTATATTAGGACAAGGAAAAGTCACAGATGAGTCCTGAATAGGCAATGACCTTACCCTAAACCCTTATACAAACGTTTAGGAATACCAATAAGGCCTAGGCATGACATATGCTGCACCTAAACCCTTATACACACGTTTAGGAATACCGGCCTAAGTTTTCATTTTAAGCCATAGATATATCTTCTGAAGGTATTATTTTGTTAATAACACATGCTTGCCCACTTTACCGGACATAAGTTAACGAACATATGTTACATACTTTGACAAGTGATTTTTTCTAAATAATAATAATAATAAATATATAGTACAGTACCGCAAGTCCGTTCCGGAATGGTGTAACGATCCTTCGATGAGTCGCTAAAGTAATTATTTATTGCTTGTAACAGAGTCAGTTGAAAAAATAAATATCCTAGTTTCTGCGTTTGAAATATGATGAGTAGGCCATAAAACATGTATCACTACTTTCACCCTCCACTCTAAAAATAGGTGGGGGTCGATCCTCATTGTTTCCAAAAAATGTCACCCTCTTGAAATTAAGGGGCTTGCTCCATGGATCAGTAGTAATCTGCCGCACTAGTTATTGAAAAAAAGCTACCTTGGTTTTTTTACCCTAAAGGATATTATTTTCTGGAAATTACTGCCTAAGTATTATAACAATGCTATTTAATTTAACGAAAATGACGGTTTGTTGGCCAAAAACACCAAGCGGGATAGAATTTTAAATTCACTGGCCAAACCTCTGAAGTGTTAAATTTTTTTTAATGCTGAAACTGAAGTTTAAACCCCCTTTAGTAAGACGAGTCATTTTACACTAGTGCTTAATGTTCATTTATTTCTGGATATGTTACAAGAAAAAGCTATTTGCTCCGGTGACTTTCAATGGTGGTTGCACCCTTATGGTATGGAAGAATGATGTTTGTTACATAGGAAATTTCTTCTTATTTTTAGTTGAGGAACCGCCTGTCGGTAGTAACATATTTTCATTAACATCTGTTGTGAACGCACTTTTATTTTCATTCTGTGCATGACCCTGCGCTAATCATGTGCTAAATAACATGTAGCAAAGCCTTACTAATCAAAGCTTTAAAAAGGCTTTGCATAGCATCGTAAACCGAGATGGATTATTTTTCCAGAAATGGGTAAGAAGAAGGTAGACCGAACCAAGAAAAGGAAGCAATGGAAGGAGAACCAAATAGCAAATACAATTTGTGCCATTAGAGAGAAGAAGATGGGATACCTCAAAGCATCAAAATTGTTTCAGGCTTCACTCTTTCGTCTAGCTAACAGTAAGGAGCTAGATGCCAAGAAAGCTGCATCTACAAATCTTGGCCGCAAACCATTGTTTACTCCTGAATTGGAGCACGAGCTTGTAAAATACTTGGTGGAAATTGAGGCAATGTTTTTTGGCCTTACGCGCAAAGATGTTTGTGCATTAGCATTTCAGCTAGCTGTGCGCAATAACATAGCCTATCCATTTGGCAAAGACGACAGAGCAGGGAAAGATTGGTTTAACGAGTTCATGAAAAGGAATAAAGGCAAGTTGTCTATTCGCAAGCCGACTGGAACATCATTTTCCAGAGCCAGAGGATTTAACAGGGAAGAAGTCAGTGCATTTTTCGATCTCCTGAAAAAAAAAAACAGTTTGAGGAGCACAAGTATTCTGCCAAGCATGTCTACAATGTACATGAAACAGGTTTGTCAGTAGTGCAAAGTAAAATTCCACACGTGGTAGGACTCCGTGGGAAACGGAAAATTGGAGCCTTGACATCAGCAGAAAGGGGGTCCTTGGTGACTTGTTAGCACATGCATGAGTGCTGGTGGTCAATTTGTTCCACATTTAGTAATATTCCCTCGGAAAAACATGAATGAACAACTCATGAGAAGTGCTCCACCTGGTTCAATCGCAACGTGCCAACCTAGTGGCTGGGTTCAAACAAACATCTTTACGAAGTGGTTTGAACATTTCTTGCGATTTGCAAAGCCCACAAAGGAGTGTCCCATTTTTTTAGTGCTGGATTGCCACTCTACCCATAAATGGAACATTAATGTTATCAACATGGCGAGGGAAAATCATATTACTATTATCTGCATACCCCCACACAAAACCCATAAGTTACAGCCTTTGGATAAATCGTTTATGGGGCCTTTGAAAACACATTTTAGTGAGGATGTTCGTACATTTCTAAGACATAGCTCACACCCATTCAGTGTGTTTGACATAATGGAGCATTTTGGACGTGCCTATTTAAAAGTTCAAAGAGGTGACATTGCAGTAAATGGTTTCAGGTCCACTGGGATTTATCCAGTTTCAAGAAATATTTTCACAGAGGAAGATTTTTTGGCTGCCCCTCTGACTTTCACTCAACCGAGACGGATTCCTGGCGCGCCTGTATCAGACAATGAAACTGATTCACAGATAAATGTCCATGATGGAACACCTATGGTAGCGAGCAGTTCCATCGTGCAGTTTTTCCAGTTGAAACGGTAGCTGGTTGCTCAAAAACTCCTGATGTCTAGCCTCATCAAAATTTCTCCTCCTCCACCAGTGAAGAAGACATCAAACAGAGGTAGAAAGCCAGAAACTTCCTCTGTCCTGACCTCATCACCATACAAGAACCAGTTAGCGACTGCGATTGCTGCAAAATAAGTTACACCTCGAGATGTTTTGAGTAATGAGACTGGAGAGTCACAGAAGAGTTTAACAGCAAAGCAAGTTGTATTGAAGAAAAAGCTCAAATTAGTGGGAAAAAAAGCATCACGTTCATTGAGACGATTCGACATTGATGGATCCAGCAGTGAGAACGAATTTTTCCACTCAGATAAGTCATCCGAACTGGACTTCATACCCTTGTCTATGCCTGACTCTGGTGATGCAGAGTGCATATTTTGCCAAGGAATGTTTTCTCAGGACTCGAAGGGAGAAGTGTGGGTGCAGTGTTTGTCGTGTCATTTATGGGCACATAATGACTGTGCTGGTGGAGAAATAATTGATTATTGATTACACTTGCGATTTTTGTAAGTAGTCTAACTTTGCTAGACCATCATTTTTTTTTACTAACTTTTAATACCTGGACTTTATGTGTTAACAATGCGTATGTCTAGTGATTCTGAGTACATGTTTTGCTAAAGAATGATTTCCAGGACTAGGGTGGAAAAGTGTGGGGAGTAGTTTGGGTAGTGTTTGTCGTGTTACTTATGGACGCATTATGACTACTAGTAAAGACAAATTCCTTACTTTGGAGATTTTTAAGGTATTTTTTCATTATTTTATGTTGGCAGATGTTCTACATCAATGTTCATGTTTTTTAACTAAATTATCTTAATGTAAATCAAAATTAGGTTAACTTTGTCTTAATTTGCCTGACTATTCCATATTACCCGACTGTTTCATATTACCCTCCAATTTAATTTTTTTGTAAAATAATGGATTCCTCGAATACATATATTTGTTTACAATCCAGGCTTATCCAGATTGGTACTTAAAACTATAAAGTTTGCATACAAACGATTTTCAATATTTGAAACACATTTGTTATATACAAAAATCTTGAACTAAAAATGGTATTCCATAAAATACCCGAACTTCCTCTATTAAATTTTACTAAAGATTAGCCGAAGTGGTTTAATTCAATGATATTTACACATACACAACACATGAAAATGGTGTTAATTATTTACGCATATTTTTATTTATTTTGAATATTGTACTATTTCTCAATCCTTGAGGTTGACAGCTATGGCGATGTATTTCATAAATTTCAAAGAGCAAATTTAAACTTTAAGGTTGACTTAGTGGGTGGTATGTCTCGCAAACAGTGAGGTCATTTCGTACTACCATTCCGCTCACTCGTTCAGGGCAGATTTAATACTTACACGCACATGAGTAAGTTTTGTCAGTAGTACTATTGTACCGTAATTATGTACACATATTTTGACAAGTTTGAGTTGAGTTTGTGTAGCATATTGCATAATTTTAAAGCAGTTAATTTTTTAACTAGGATGTTTGTAAGGGAAGGGTTTTTTCACTGGCACCACCCATGTGTACAGATTCCTAGACCAAGTTGGTTACATTTGTGCAAAATAGATATGATAAGCCTTCAGTAACAGGTACACAACTGTCTGAAGAAACCTTACTTTACATGTAAATTGATGAAACGATACCGAGCTTGAGTGTACAAATATTTTTACAATGTAAATAGGGTTTCTGTGTAGCATTAAAAATATTATTGTAGCATCATCACAGTTAATATTCAATTGTGTGTCAATGTAGGGGACGATTTTTGCTTCATCTTGCACCATTGCATACAAATGCCTGGGCAGAGTTTGTGCAAATTGGCAAAACACGAACGGCAGGCATAAATGAATCAGTTTGTTGGAAAAGGCCACATCTCCACTTTTTTCTCCAACTCACTATATTGCATGAATGGACTCCTCTGACGTCGACACATGTTCCCTGTGAGAGACATTTCTACAACCAATTCGTGCAGGTTAAATAAACAGTAACAAGTGTGCCGTTCATAGGAAAAGGTCACATCTCCGGAGAAGTGGCCATTTCCAACGCATTGTAGTAGTGGAGGCGCCAAAAGTGGAGATGTGGCCTTTTCCAACAGACTGATTCAAAACCAAAGGTATTAGCTGTGGGTTTGTACACGTTTGTGTACTTACTCTATGATTTGAACTGTGTTATTATGTTGCGTAGAAAGTGTTACAATCTAAACAGGATACGTTAAACCTAAAATATGAGTGCTAGCAGGAGTGACACAGTAAGCAATAAGAGACAGAAGAAGAAGGAAATAAAAAGTGAAGTAATAAAGAAAGCCAAAATACAAGGAAGAGCTCATGTAAACAATGTTGGTAAATACATATCAGAATGCAAAACAGGATCGCCTTGCAGGCAAGTATTAATTTCTATACAATGAAATGAATAAAATTATTACTTGTTGGTACTTAAATTATTTAATTTAATGTATAATGCTGAGTTCTAATATTGGAACTTAAAATACTAGTATAGGTTATGTTTGATGATTTGTTATTAAATTTAGGTGTCCCAAAAATGTATCCACATCACAATTTTGGAAAGAGTGAATTCGTTTGAAGATAAGAATACTCAAGATTCATATTTGCAGAGCTTAATCGAAGCAAAACATGTAATTAGAGAACGTAAGTCGGACACCCAAAAACCAAAAGGCAGCAGCATGAATTTTAAATACCATGTTGAAGTGAGGGGCATCAAAACAGAGGTATGTAAAAAAGCATTTCTAAATCTATATTGTATAGGAGAAAAACATGTACGCAGACTGAATAAGCTACTGATAACCGGTCAAAGTCCCGTCGACACGAGAGGGAAATCTGTAGGCAGTCGATATAATGTGATACCTGGTTCTACGTGTGCTGTTATTGCTAACCATATTGAATGATTTCCAGTTCATGAAGTTCACTATTCTAACAATATAAAGAAAAAATATTTGCCTGCATCTTTGGATGTGAAACAAATGTTTGACTTGTTCAACAAACTACGTCCAAAGTTGGACGTGAAATACAAATTTTATTTAAAGTATATCCGAACTTGTTTTTCGACATTATAATAGCAATGGTGATAAAATCAAGATTATCAAACTGTGGACAATCAGAAGTTGCATTATGTTACTAGATGTTATGAAGGATGATGTCCACTGTGAAAAAAATATCGAGTGAATAATAACAAAACTATTCTAATAACTGAAACAGCAGTTTTTAGATCAAGGAAAATATATTTTTAACTGACAGAACCCCCATGCTGTTACTCATTTTCTTATTTAACATTACTGTGTCGCAATAAGTGTTTTGGTTTTAGTTTTTCTTGCTCTACTGCAAAATAATCTGTGCTTGACTTCCATCCTTTGCGCTTTCAGTTGTTGAAGCTCTTCTTTTGATACAATCAATTTATTTGCTGAATTGTGTCGGAGGTGGTTGGAACCATCTACAGTCCACATGTTCTTAACGCCAAACTTGCTTATTGTCTCTTGCAGCAGTGGCATTCTCGGTGTGGTGAGATCTTCCATAATGGTAGTACCTGTTCCTTTTAGATGCCACTGGCAATGAAATAGTTCTGACAGTTAATGACCTTAACGACTATTGGTCGATCTGTCACAATTTTTCAGACCAAGCCTGTTGCTCTGGTCTATATCCTCCTCAACAAATAACAGTTATTTATTCTTTCAGGACGCAATTGTTGGATGCTATACTAAAAAGGTGCTATTCATCGATGTGAAAAATAAGTATTGTACGATTTGTGCTCGCGCAGCAAAGAAAGTTGAAATTGTTGGTGATCATGCTTGTAGTAATAACTGGGGGTGTCAACACACATCAACTAGCATGGAATCGGCTTTAATCCTTGAAGGCTTTCTTGCAAGTGAAGACATGTATTCAGCGAGATATGAAATTGTTGGAGACGGGGACAGAAGTGTTTATAAAAGTATTCTGGATGCACGACCTTGTAAATTACTGACAGGAGAGAAAATTAAGAACTCGAATCATCTTTTGACGAATTCCTCTAATAAACTGAGATATAGTGCAGTAACAAGCGGAGAAGGCCGTCACCCTATTTGCCTCAGGAAGTCAATTGGAAATTCTATTTTGGGACTGCGTACAGCAATGAAGAAAGCTGAAGAATACAGGAATAAGACCATAACAGATGATGAGCGTAATATTTCCAAGCATTAAAGGATACATTGGATGGGCCGTGTCATGTGTTTGGGGATCACAATATCTGTGAAGAAAGAGGATATTTCTGTGATAGTGCAAAGACTAACGAAAATTCAGTTATCAAAGAAGGAAACGCTGGACAGATCTGAAGAGAAATTCAACAAAAGTACAGAAGAAATGCTCGAAGACGATGTTTTCGGATCCTGTGGCACGGCTATGTTTTATGGACCAAATGCACAACCATCAGACATGGATGCTAAAGAGTATGAGAAATAATCCTCAGTATTTTCTTGAGTCGAATGATAAACAAAGAAGGAATTTATAGCGAATGATAGTACTTCAAAGTGGGAGTGGTGTGTGGTTGCAACAATGCAGAAAACTACTCACTGCTGCATATTTTGAATCAGTCTGCAAACACCGCAAAAAAAATGTGAGTCGCTAGTGAAAGGTACTTTGTAAAGGACATCTTCAGAAAATGAAGCCATCATGCATGGGAAATAAAATGAGATAGCTGCAGTAGAGGAAATGTAGAATTCTTTACAAATAATTATTAGAACTGCCGTTTTCTTCAACAGACTTACATCCAGAATATGTAACAACTCAGGGAAATATAAAATCATTTAATTGCCCAGAAGGAAAAATTGTGCTCAACAAAAATCACTATCACTTCTGTCAAGTGCAGGGACAGCTGCACATTACAAAAATATGTTATAGTATGAACTAGGCGGGGTATTTTTTTTTATCAAATAATGGAAATGGAGGACGATTTCTGGCAAAAGAAAATGAAATATAAGCTTGTTAGGTTTTACAAGAATTATATACTACCTGAGACAGTATATCACACGTTCAATGGTTATATGAAATCCAGAGTACATAATGACTGCTACGAAGCAATACGCAGAAATTTCAGAAACACCGAAGGCAATAAAAAACAACTTATGAAGCACTTTCATTGTTTACCTATGTGCTCAGTATACAAAATATATACATATTTGTTAAAAGTTTTATTTTCCATTTTCTATGTGTCTGTTTAAATCAGTCTACAGGGTTACTGGTTGTCATGTGATAATTTAACTGTTTTTTACATGTCTATATAATTTGTTACAATAATCAGTTTTATTAATGAATATATGAACTCATACTCATTTCTACTGCATAGTTTAAAAATCATGGAATTAATGTTACACATAGACCTTTGTCTCATGTTTCATAATTTATAGTGAATACATGTTGAACTGAATTAGTAAAGTCCAGTTAAAATAAACGCAAAATACAATTTAAAAACCTTCTTAATCAGCCCTCTCACAATATAAAAGTGTATTTGAACCACTGGGTCATTCCATGGAAAATCATCCAAGGGTGGTTGCTGACACATTTTGAAAAAAAATTGTAATTTTGTCACATAGAAAGTACACATTATAACAGTGCAAATCTGAAATTATTGATTTTTATCTACTACCATTTTGAATTTTAGACCAATATAGCGGATGCCATGTACCAAAATTTACATATTTAAACCTTTATGTTTTGTTTAATATCTTAATATCTATAAAAGATACAAATTCAAGTGTGATGTCATTGTGAAGGGGAGACTTAGGGCTATTAATAATGTCACTTAAATAAACAGAATGTTGTTTATATGTTTTCAAATATAGACATAAAAGTTAACCTTCAAACATATTTTTTTCATTTTCAACTGTCCCTACTTTCTTTCCAAATTCAAAAACACCATGAAATGAGGAAAGTGAGTCTACATTGAGTACCTGGCAATGACATATTGTCAAAATAATTTACCTGATCCCTTCTGGATGAAAAAAAAATCCTGAAATTAGTGTTTTTGGGAACAATTCATTTTTGAGGAGCTGTAGGAAAAAAGGGCAAGTGCAAAAATTATGAAAATTTGGCAAAACATTGCCATGATAACCCTTAACACGCCACTTACCTATCTTTGTGTTTTTTTCATTGATTTATTTTCTGTAGTAGGGTAAAAATGCCCAAAAAATGCTATTGTCAATGCCATGTTCATGTTCACTCATTTTCCCACTCCATGCAAGAATGCCATTGTGGTGCCAATCCCTAAGCCAGGGAAACCCACATCATACAGACCCATTTCATTCCTCTGCATCTTGTCCAAGGTTGCCGAAGAAGTAATCCTCGGACGTCTCACCACCACAGCTCAAACCTGCAACCTCCTTCACAATCACCAATTTGGGTTCAGACCCCGAACACTCCACCACACATGCCATCGTCTGTGTGGAACAACTGGTGGTCCACAGATTTTCCAGGAGGGAACACACGGGCACGGTTCTACAAGATCTCACTCGTGCCTTCGACTTTGTCCCACACCATCAGCACACATGCTTATCAGCCACCGACATTTCACCTAATCTGGTTCGGCTGCTCTGCTTTTACCTGGAGGGAAGAACGTTTTAGGTGAGGAAGAGCACACCTTATCATAACCACGACCCATCCCTGTAGGTGTTCCTCAGGGCTCGCTCCTCAGTCTCCTTCTCCTCACTCTCCGCATTGCAAATATCAAAACACTTCTATGCATACACATGCAGAAGACACATGCATCATATCATCAATACATGAACATATGTGCAGCGACCACCTCAGCCGTGGCCTCACTTCACTCCTGAATCAGTTCCTTTCACATGGCATCTCACTCAACCAAACCAAATCACAATCATTCCTCTTCACACGACTGCATATCATTTCAGAACACCCACCCAAACTGTCAGTCCCCACCATCCCATGGTCATCAAAAATCAAGCATATTGATACCACCCTCGACAAGCATTTCGACTTCATCCCACACATCGACAACATGGTCACAAAATCATGTCATGTGCCAACTCGTTCCGATACATCGTCCATCATCAGGTACTACACTTGCCACTCGCGCTAACGTCTATAGGCCTCATGTCATTCCACTACTCACCTATGCATGACCTACATAGTACCATCTCACCACTCACAACCTGCGACCAATCACTCACTCATACGTTCATGGTGTCCGCCTATTCACAGGACTGTACTTGCCGACACAGTGCAACACTACTGGAGCACACTGGTATTCCACATATTCACGACACCATCGCTCGCATTACCAACAGGTTCATTCAACACTGCAGCAGACACACAAAACCACTAATTCACCTACCCAAAACAAGCCACGACTCACCCAAGGCAACATAATTTCAGCACTCGTCACATCAAGACTTAAGAAGCTCCAGTCAGAGAAGCAGGTGGCAACGCCCCACCACCAGATCCAGGATGACATTAGCCCAGTCCAGGCATACTGTAGCACAGCTCTCCCATATCCCTCCAACATGACCTTCCCTAAGACCCCTTTTCGGTAAGTGTATATAGTACCCTAAATTAAAAGTAAAATTAGCCCAAAAAAGTGAAACAAAGTGTAAATAAGTGAAAATTACAAAAATATTGAAAATTAACAAAAGTGTGCTGGAACTCCTCCCACAAGCATGCTATCCCTTACACAAACACACAGTTCACACCCAGCCCAACAGCTGATCCAGTCCCCAACCACACATCTGTCCAAGCCCAAAGATACCCAAGGATCGAAAGGGCTTTCCCAAATTAATACTGGTGAAATGTAAATAATAGTCAAGAGCCCAGTAGCTACACTGTAACTTGAAGAAAAAAACGTCGCACTAAATTCTTGTCTTATAAAAGTACAAGAAATTTATGATGTGGATGAGATTTTGTATTGAATCGTAAACCTCGCAAACTATGTTCAGATGAGAAGATTGGGTTGAACATGTGGAAAGATCATAAAGGAGGATTAGCAGAGGGAAGTGTGTGCTGCTGTAGACATAGCTCAATCCATTATTCCCCTGGACCCTAGAGTTGGACCTCATTGACGAAGATGATGATGGAGAAGTATTCGTTATGCCAATGAGTGATGAAATACGATGATGTTCTACAGATAGTTCTGACATGTCTGGAGTTTGTAACACGAGGTATATGTAATTGTTGTGTATTGTATTCTTTTGTTATCCACCAAAATGAGTTTTTTTTTTTACATCTTTAAAATGTGCATGTATTCATAAATGTGACGCCCCACCGCTATGTTATTTAATATGGCGCTCGCCTCCCGAGCTTGTCCCTTTTGGAGGTTAGGCCTCACTAGTGCACCTCAGGTCTCGCTTATGTTAACGTAATTTTCCGATGCCAAATTTTGTAGATATAAGAAGGGTTGTGATGTTATTGTACTTACCTGTTGTCCTAATAAGTCCCGAGACGGGAAAAATTAAGGTTACAAATATGTGCCACGTGTTTTGTAAATAATAACCACAGTTGCCAATGCCAGGACTGAAAGACGGCAAAGAGACGTAAAATAATAATAGATACGTTTTTAATTTCAATAAAAAGATTCTGTAAATAATTGAAGTGCGTTCTTGTTATGAAAAGGTATAAATGTAATGTTATTTTTATTTTCACTGCATCGTTGTCGTAATTTTGAGACCTGCAGGGAAGTTAAGCGCCATTTTTCCCGATCACGTGTTTGTTTGTAAGAAATGCGTGGGTGTTAGGATGGCGACCCTGCAGCAGCAGACATCCCTTCCACCGCCTCCGCCATCTTACCACCCACTTAACGGGACTTTTTCCCTCCCAGACCCCCTAACTCCGGGTATATAAGGGGCGCGCTGGCCCCAGTTTCTTCAGAGTACACTGGCAGCTCTCTGGGCTCCCGACTCTCGGCACACTACACACTCTACACCTTCCCACCTTAGGGGCTGGCTTCTTGCAAAGGGAGCCCCTCGAATCCCCGGAGCTGGCTTCTTGACCAAGGAAGCCCTCCACTCTACCGAGGTGACTTCTTGCCTAAGGGAGTCCCTCAATCAACCTCGAGGCGATTTCTCGTAAAGGGAAACCCTCACCCCTACCGAGGTGACTTCTTGCCTAAGGGAGTCCCTCACCTATCCTAGAGGCGATTTCTTGCAAAAAGAAACCCTCCACCCCCTACCGAGGTGACTTCTTGCCTAAGGGAGTCCCTCACTTCTCTTACCTTTACACTATTAGGGCAGTGCCGAGGGAAAGGACGATAGGGACGCTGTCACGCATATCTCCCGCGCTGCGGCCTAAACGGAAATATACCCTACAGTACGCTCTAGCCACCACGCGGTGCGCTACCACCGGAAGTATCGTGATATCTATGATTTTTGTGGAAATACCACGTGTATCGGGGCGCGTAATTATTAAGTATCCGTGAATTATCAACCAGCATCCGAGTATATGGACCAGTGTATTTTAGATTAAGAGCCATTACGTAATTCAGTGTATAATTTGTGCCATAAAGACTTGTGTATAGTGCATGTAACTCGTGTGCAATTTGGGGATACAATCCATCAGTTCTATCAGAATATTCTCTGTCGTTATTTTATCTTTTCTCTAAATGAGTAACGCCCAGGAGGTATTAGAGATACATATAAGTGCTAGCGATATCAGTACTCTACACGAGCCTAGAGAGAGGGCAGCCCTTGAAAGGCGACAGCAAGTCAGGACACCCATTTCAAATCCACGTTTGATACCTTCCCCTGAAAAGCTACCAGGGCCGCAACTATCCTTTGAGGATTTCTGCCGTGAGCAACATCGCGCGCTCACGCGCCCCAGCACAAACGAACAGAATTTGCCTCGTAGGAAGCGTCGCCCACGCAAGCGCAACAAACATTGTCTTAGCCGAATCTTCCGCCGCATGACCCGCAAGCCACCAACGCTCTTGAGTCCCATCAAGACTCCGCCCCAAGACGCCCCTCCTGCGCACAGACGCGTACAGCAACTTATGAACGAGGCCAGACAGGATCCTAAACCCCTGAGCGAACGGAAGCAACGATTGCTGAGGGAGTTATTTTAAATACCAGGTGAGTGAATTATAAACCTGACCCAAATAAGTGAGGCGCTCCGCCCCCTTCTGTACGATCCGAGCGTGGCTCCCCTCAGCTCACTCACTGAGGCACGCTTCGGGCCGAACCCCCCCCCCTTCCCACCGATCTCCGAGGGACACAGCCCGTCTTAGCCGGCACAGGCTTCCTCTTACACTCTCCCTCAGAGACGACCTACCACAAACTCAGAAGGGCTGCGTCGAGTCAAATGTTGCCTACTTTGTAACATAGATCGGAATTAGTTATATTTTTAAGTGGGTAATATTTTGAAGTAGTTTCGCAGTCTCCACTTTTTACTTACTAAAATGTGTAATAGGATCTATGTTGCTGTTGGTTTAGTGTTGGGCTCATTTGGACCTTAAGAAATGCCAGTAATGTAGCCAATATCTGTACATAACGTTGTGCGACCTTTATCCCATGTAACTCAAGTGTTAACGCCATCCCAGACCTGAAATCCTCTCATGCAGAGTTATCATTACACATGAGCGTCTCGAAGAGAATTCAGTCTTACATAACATTCCGTTCTTGTCTAAATTGGTTCGCATTCTTACATAAATTAAGTGTTTCATCACATTACCGAAACCGAGTTCGTCAACAAGCATCACTCTCTTCAGTAGAGTTGGACCAGGCAATACTTCTGGTGTGTAAATGTCGCCCTCACGCACATTTTCATAATGGTTGGCACCTTTTGTGAACCTACAAGTTCTTCTCAGGGCGGGTGTTTGTCAAATGCAAGCATAGAATCTTAAGCTAAACATCCTATCATCTTGCTGAAGAGACATACAGCCATCGGGGTACTGTTGGACTGCCATAATTTCAAGCAGTTACGTGTCACCTCGCAAATCCTGCACTCTGTTGTCCCAATGCTTTGGGAACTCTCAGCTCGATATTTGATCACGTCTAGAGTTTTTAAATGTGTGAAATGTTTTCGGTGTCGCAAAAAACCATTCCTTGATGGAAGATCTGCCTGCTGCCAGAGGAATACCTGCAAGTGAATTTGAGAACAGTGATGTGGACTATGCGGGACCACCTTCCATTAAACTTAAAACATACGTCGTTGCATCGTCCAAAAGACATACCTATGCATTTTTGTCTGTTTTTAAAAAAGGCAGTACATGTTGAACTTATTACTGACATTAACTCTGGAAGCTTCATTGCAACTCTGACTAGGTACAGATCAAGACAGTGTACGTGCGGGCGAGTGTGTGTGCCAACTTTTACTACGATTGTTGAACAAAATTTGTCGGTTTTTATCGACAACTTCACCAATCATTTAAACCTTTACTCAGATCTCCACTTCATCAATCTGCCCTGTCACACTCAGTCAAGTTCCACTTTCTCCCACCAGCAAGCCCGCACCAGGAAATATTGTAGGAGTCGGCAGTGAAATCGACCAAATATCATTTGAGGTGCGTTGTAAGTGAATAGATTTTAACACTGGGAGAATTTATAATGCTTTGCACCAGGGTCCTCAATCATAGATCCTTGAACCCTATATCGTCTGAACCCTCTGAATTGGAGTCCCTCACTTCTGGGTATTTTCACATTGTACACCTGTGCCATGAGCAACCAGTTACGGGATCATAGGTACCATGAACATCTGCGGCAATCGCAACACACGGTAAGTGGCAGACCCATCCAAACCTCATTGTGTGAGATAAAAACCTTGTCGGAGAAGATCGTGCACGCCCATTAGGGTAGTTCGTAACCAGAGCTGTGAACATGCATCCAGGGAAAAATGATATTGTCAGGGGGCTGAAGTGCGCACATCAAAGGGACATTTAAGCCGACTTGTACACAAATTGTACCGCTCACCTGTTCAGTGACAGCCCTACTCAAGACTCTCTTCCAAGTAAATGTGTATGTACATACTGTGGTCAAAAATTAATATTATGTTGTGTGCATTTTCATGAGATATCGGTCAGTCTCGGCAGGCAGTACAACTGATGTTCAAAGTGGTATCAGTGTATCTGGTATAATGGGTGCATGGATAAGTGGAAGTAATCCCAGTCCAACTTCAGTGGAATTCAAGACTGCGACCATGCAAGTTATGTGTTTGGTGGCACATAATGTTCGTATTCTCTAAACAGCCAGTTTTTCCGTTATGGCAATCCGAAGTCAAAATTTGCATGTTTTTTATTTCATATACCCACAAAACCAATTCACATAATGACAAATTACAAAAATGCTGTATATTTGAAGCAATTGTGAAATTGACAATTTGTTACTTTTAGCAAATTTTTATAAAAATACAAAACGATTTTGTAGTGGGTTCTTATACCTTTCAAATCGTAGCCCATGATATGTAGATTCACAGTAAACTGTTATGTTTACGTTCATTGGTTTTTGGGGTGTGTATGAATTAAAAACACGCAAATTTTTACTTTAAAATTCAACTATGGGAAAACTAGCAGTTAATTTTTTTTTTGTACGATGGAAATATACTCCCAAGTAATATATACAAAACTAACATTATTTCATACAAAAATATAACAATTTTCTCCATTTGATCGCCCTTAACAAACAGTAGTTTTAAGATATAAGAGTTATTGTAACAAATATAGATATATTTGTTTAATATTTATTTCTCCAGCTACAGAATAATTAAAACAACTTATAAACATCTCTAAAATACTTAAAAAGTTATCACTCAGGCTTAAAACACAGAAAAAGATAAAGAAACAGTCGTTTAGACATAAAATTTAACAATTTAGAATATTATTAAACAAGTTAAATAAAAACACAAACCATGCCAATAATACACCATCGATAAAAGAATGAGATTGTAAAGTAACTGTTTCCAAAAACTGTTTTAAAATAATTTAATAAATATTTAACTTCCATGGTTGATTCACTAATGGTGAAAGAATCTAGTCATGAAGTACCGAGATATTTTCACCAAATACAATCCACAGTGACCAAAAACAAATTAACAATACCTCATCTCACGAAATAGAAGCTTTAAAAAAAAACTAAAACACTCACAAGGTTGTGATAAAATAAACAGCATAGTTCTAAACTGGAATGTGCATGTTTAACTAGTTGTCCTCTTACCGATATTTTTAAGTGTATGTTATACAGAATGAGTCTGAATAACACCGAGAAACACTAGCAGGTAATTCCTTAGGAAAAAATAAGACGAAAATATAAGAACCACTTTTACCGAAATTGATTATCAAGGGACCTGTACGCCCCCAAAGGTTGAATTTGGAATGATTTAAATATATTTTTAAAACTAATTGCGATTAAGAGACAAATATGCGAATAGTGTTTTGTATAATGGAAATGTGGTTGGAAAGATGAACCACCGTCACTGTAGAAATGAAGGTTGCCACCCCCATATTTGCATGAAACTTATTGACGAACACTTGTAAGAGATATTATTTTATGTATTTATTAATCAGCACGTTAAAATTAACAAAAAAAGGCCGTCTTGTCCGAACAATCTCGGGTGAACCGTTTGCAAGAAATCTGTGGTGGCATTCAAAACAAAGTGTGCGGTCTGACAGGTAAGCAATCCAATGCACACGGGACGTGTAAATATGATGAAAGACGGACACTGATTTACTATTATTTGCCTATGTACACGACACTTTTAACATTAAAATAACAGTGTGTGCTATCTGTGATACAAAATGAAGTTAAGGAGGTAGTTTCTCAAATGTCTCATCTCGAATTTTGCACCAAGTTTTATTTCATTAATTAAATGTAAAATGTCCGTATTGGTCTGAAAATCAGGAGGAACAGAAAGATTTTTACAACGAACATTTATTGCACAAGCAGTCTGCAAGAAAATTTGAAAAACAAAATTAAAGATCATGCCAAGAACGGACACTCATCTTTGTTAGAGTTTGATCTAGAAGCACTTCAATACTATCCGTCCATAAATGCAAAAGCCATTTTATAAGTGTAGGCTTGCTGTGTACAACCTAACCATATACAACACCTCATCAAAAGCAGCGACCAATTATATGTGGCATGAGGGAACTGCTAGAATAGTATCATTAGAAATCGCATCATGTTTACTTAAAGAACTCCACAAGATTGCTGATGGCAAGCCAGTTTTTTTTTAATTCTTGGATACGTGCAGTGGACAAAATAGGAATGCGAACATGTGCACTATGCTGCTTTATGCAGTGAAGACTTTAAACATTCCAATTATCGACCACTGCTGTTTTGAACCTGGACATTCCCAAATGGAGTGTCATTCGGTTTATGCTAATATTGAAAAAACATCGAAAAATGTCAGCATTTACGACCCATCAGGCTGGTATACAGTCATTCAAATGGCCTCAAAGGGGAGACTTTACAAAGTTGTTGAGATGGATCAAGAAGAGTTCCTGAACTTTAAGACTATGCAAAAGGAGATGTTGAAGAATGAGAAGGTTGATAGTAATGGAAACAATGTACAGTGGCTCAAGATAGTTCATTTTTAGTTCCGGAAAAGTGACGTACTGCACGTGTACTTAAAATACAGCAATAATGAAGATTTCAAGAGCTTTGCTACACAGAGATCACGAAAATCTCATATGTTACATTAACTGCAACCCTTGTATCGTGGTCCTCTCACAATTCAGCAGGAGAAACTTAATGATCTATTGCAGTTATGCACAAGGCAATCAAGGAGCAGTACCACCATTTATATCAGTCTCTTGCATGAGGAACATACAACGTGAAGTGTTGATGAAGAGCAGAGTGATGATTGAGTGATGAGTCAGTACTGTAAAATTTTGACATTGTACTGATGAGGAAAGTCGATAGTGTTGATAAGTAGTATTAGAAAAGTGATTATAGGATGCAAGTTTAATGTTAAAAATAAGGATTTCTTTGTTAAAGTTTTTTTGCATAAGTGTAAAAATCCTTATGACATAACTCCATCAAGAAAAGTTAAAATCAATTTACTTAAGTAGAGTCATACAAACCTATCTCCTGAGAAATTAGTTAAATAATTAATAATGAAAATTCCATTGAATTCTAAATGTAAATAATTGCGCGGAGTAACTAACAAATAATCATTTTATACAACAGATTGATTCAAATAACATTAAAATTTAATCACTTTTCATGATTTAAAAAAACAAGTGCCTTTGTACTTTCTTTTCTCTCCTGAATAATGAGGAAATGGCTGTTGCGTCACTCTGGTTATCAGCCATCGATAAGTAAATGCCACACATAATATACAAATAAAACATAAGTGTATATTGCCAACAATCCACATGTAACATACGTATTTATAAATGCGCACATATGTTACATAGCGTTACCGAGTGACCGTACGTATGTTTACATGATGTAAACGAATTGTCGGGAGGTATATAATAATCGCTCGATAAATTTGTACCACAGTTGGGCTACATTTAGTCGGGGTGTGCAATGCTGCTCTGTTCATGGACCAGTTTATTCACATTTTCTTAACCTTTACTCGTGTTCCCACCATGAGTATTTTAAAATATGAGTATACACATTCATAATAAAATATTTACCTTCTCTTTTTTTAACTTTAATTAGATGCACCAAAAAATACTAACAAATTAAATTACATGCCCATTTTTGTGTCATGTCAACAACTAGTATAACGACTGGATTCAGTTTCTTAGACTACTCCATTGCAAATTGAATGACTAAAGCATATTCTGCTTATTTTATGGTTTTCTTTTATTTGTTTAGTTTTCTTTGACAGACATTCAATTTGCAATGGAGAACGTCCAAGAAACTGAATCCAGTCATGCACTCCCATTGCACAGTTCTTTCAAAGATCAACTAATATAACCTTGAAAATCTATTTTTAACACGATTTTTATTATTAATTTTTTATTGCAATAATTTTTTGTGGTGATATTCAAATGTCAAAAAGGCGGATATCGTAAAAAAAGCAGTTCGTAATAACTGCTTCACATCCCCGAGGGCAAATTCAAGCTGCATGCAAATAACAGGATGGCATTCCTGCATGTGGTAGAGACAATTGTCCGGGTCAAGATGACATCTGAGCTGGTGAGACATAACTGCCAAACATGTTAACTGCCTCTCACATCACAGAAACCGAGCAGCAACAGAAAGCATGGTCCCATTCGGGAGGGGTAACCTCACTAAAACGAGAAATTTACCCAACAAAAAAAAATACAGCAAAATAACAAATGCCTACACGAAAGGGAACACAAAACACAACGCATTACACTTACCAAGGAGGTAATAGAACAACGATCACGACATATTAAATGGATTCAAAATACACAAAACAACAAAGATGGCTTGATATTACATACTAAATGGTTGATATTTAGAGAAGACGGAAATGGTCTTTCTTCGCGTACATAAATAAATCGGGGCGATCCCAAAACAAATGGTTATTCAATAGATCGAAAATCATTCAGTACTCGTGAACAAAATAATGACAACAATCTAAAACAAAATTACAATTACATGCTGATATTTTAAATATTAGTAAAAGCCATGGAAAATTTAATTAACAAATACAGTTATTAAAACCATAATTACGACACACTGTCAACAATAAAGGTATGTTCACAAATTCCTGCACTGCGAGTCCACAACGTAACGCTGATCAAACACAGGTTTAAAGGTTTCACACAACAGAACCAAAATTTTACAAAACAAAATACTATGCACTTACTTTCTAAGCTGGATATACCACAACCAATTATGTCTCAGACGAGAAAGGTGACAGGGCTTTGTAAAAAAAAAAAGTAATTCGCCAGAAGGCAAATAACAAAATTAAAAGACACCATGTGCCACACTAATGGCACAATACTCCATCCCTCAAACCAAAACAGGGGATAGCAACTAAAACAACACCCCTGATATTCTAAATGGCTAAGTCCCTCCTCCTATTTAGGCTCCTGAAAAAAATTACATCTCATAACCTTACGACGATATCTCGGTAGTCAGAGGAAACAACGGTGTAACAACAGTTCGTTCGTGAACTATAGAGGAGTTACGAGAACTAGTGGATGATCCATTATATTTACAATAAACTTTCAAAAACAACCATAGACAAAACACAATACAGACAAAACTTATAATATAAGAAAAAAAACAACAGAAATCGCATTCCAGCTTTCGGGGTTAAGAGTGATTTTGAGGTCGGAGAAGTCAGAGAACATCATGAAAATCAGAACCACAGGGGTTTAGACATTAACAGTGTGTCCAATTCTTTCTGGAAGGAGTCATTGTAAGAAAGAACGTTGCAAGGCGTTGCACATATTTTCTGACAGTTGCCCAGGGCAAAACTGGAATAATGCTGTGGTTAGGTTTTTGATAGCTCTAGTGGCAACAAACAGGTTTTAACAAAATAATGCAATACTTCCCTGTAGGGACGTATCGTCCTCGAATGCGATCGTGAATTCGGTGTCATCGAGAGGGCAATAAGAGACTTTGATCGCATCTACATTCCCCTTCAGTGCATACAACTGATAACTTCTTTCAGCAAGCAGCGGAATTTTACAGTGCAGTTGATGTAAAACGATTTTGGTGTGGATTACAAAACATGGTGGCCGACATTTTTCGAGAAATAAGTTCTCTCAACCGAGTCGTTGCGACGCCTTCTAAAGAACAAGAGAATATTTGCTGTGTCGCAGTTCTACGGGTTCTGCTACGACAAGTGTACACTTGGGGTCATGTGCACACGAGACTTTATAGGATTGCTTTCACAGCATGTAAACCTCAAAAAACTTCTGTTGCCAACATGTCATGCAGCAATGGCAAAGCATATGCAATAATACTAAAAAAAATAAAAGCCTTGCAATGCAAGCCTTGCTTAAGTACACACCCCAAGATATAGACTTCTATTAGAATCATGTTAACTTACCAACTACCTCTGCTTACAGTGAAAATGATTACAATCAACCAACAAAAACATAAGTGATCATTGTACTTTGCAAGAACTGGGCGTACAGAGATAAGTGACCAGTCATAGTTCAAATAACAAGAAACTTATTGCAATATATTGTACACAAACATAATAGATTTATATGTAAATATTGAATGTGATACGGATAAGTTGATATAAAACCAATCCTACAATGCAGTAATTTGGACAAATATGTTAAATTTTCTGTTTGTAACACCAAGAAAACACACACCTTTTGAAAAGGGCTTGAGTGAGTACAGTTCTAAACTTTATAAGTCAAACTACTAACAAATGGATCTGGGTTTTTTTATGTGGAAGCCACACACTTAACAGTATCGCACAATTTTGAAACTGTGTTTTGACCAAGCTCACTAATACGTAAAAATACACGTATTTCATCGCCTACAGTAACGCGTCGAGTACTTTTGGCAAACAACACAGGTTAGGTTAGATTAAAAACAGTTAATATACGATAAATCCAGCACGCTTTGCCTAGAAAGGTTGCAGTGCGTAAGTGTTCCGAAGAATTGCGTAGGACGCTTCCTGGTGTGAGAGGCGCTAGAAACCTCTGACGTTGGCTGGGAGCCTCTCTCATGGGCGCCGCATGCGTCCATCACGAGGTCGAGCACGTACTAAAGTGTCACGACTGCACCGGCACGCTGCCAACTACTAGTGCATCAACACTTTCACAAGAGATGAAATAGTATTCTTTTAAGGGGGATTGATCCCAGTCAGATCGGTTTTACGGTTTTTCTTATAAATCAGGGAAAAGACACATTGTTTTGCCATTTTCACGCTGACACGGCACCGTTTATTGTTTAATTCACTTTTTGGCATCCATATGGGATTGTTTCTGTTAATTTTGTGGTCTCTGTAGTCGCTCCCGTAAATAAAGTAATTTTTCCTTTCCAGCGGTTTCCCGTTGCAAAATAATGAATATATTATGGTTCCAGCAATTACAGAAAACCGATTAAATTTGCATCTATGCCCTGTCGCGATCAAAATCTTGACACATCGAATGGAACAGAAGTTATCGATAAAAAACAGATAAATCCAAGGTGGTAGGGATCAATACCCCTTAATAAACTGTATGGACGATAATATAAGTAATGTGGCTACCACTAACTCTGTCAGGACGTTACAATACTAAGGATTAACGAGTTGTAACAATTGCACCTATAGTAATTAATACACTTTACAACAATACTGTCAACTACATACATTGGAGAGGCAAAAAGCGGGCGTGCTCAGTAGTATTAGTCGCACGCCCGGACCTGTTTGTACAATCACAAATTACAAGTTCCTTTTTCTCATACTATTCACCACACACAATTTACATGAAGGACTAAGAGTGTATTTTACCCTGATGTTGGAAAATTTGCCTTTCAAGATTTAAATATCCGAGATTATGATATAATTGTATTTGAAGAATTTGAACAACTGTACCATTGCGATTCGTTCATTAAAATATTATGCGAAGGACTTCCCACTAAACTGTGCTGAATGTGATAATCATAAGTTGATAAAAAACCAATCGTACAAAGTAAAAAGTTTAACAAACGTGTTATATTTTGTGTTTATAATACCAAGGACACCCATTTGTTGTGAAAAGGGCATGAGTCAATACAGTTTTAAAATTTACCCACTATCTCCAAGAATTGCGAACTACATATCTTACATTTCATCATACTTATCTTGTGCCTAATAGTGCACTGTAAAGATATTATGACAAAAATATAAGATATTCGGTAGTAGCCAACATTTGTGATTTCCCAAAACTTTTGCTAGCATGTCTCATGCCCTCTTTGTAAAAACTGACTTATTTAATTTTAAGATCCCTTAATTCAGATAAGGCAATGGCTCTGCAATTTTCCATGTTTTTACCGGAAGTGATACAGCTTCCTTAGCAGGTTATGGGAAAAAGTCCGCATGGGAAGTATTTCAGAGACTTTTGGAAAAGTGTCCAAACATTTAGCTCATTATCCCAACAGCCCACAAATGTCGAACTTTTTATGCCAGAATTGGAAATGTTTGTTGTACTGCTTAATGACAAATCCTCATCAAGTTCTGGTGTGAACGAATGCATGAAGGATCTGTTTACGAAGAAAGGACGACGCATAGATAGACTACCACCAACAAAATCAGCTCTACTTCAACATGTGTTGCAGTGTATGCATCAAGCTGAATACATACTGCTTGATCCAGGAGTTTGTGGTTGGCACAAAAATTAACAGTTGATTTGCGAACCTACACGGACATCTCTTCCAGTGGCATCAGCAGCAAGCAAAGAACTATATAAACGTTTCTATAAGAACTGTAACACAAAATGCAGCAATTGAAAAAAAAGGCATTGCTTAGCTATTCGATGCTGCGCAAATGCAAAAACTGTGAAAATGATGTCAATGCAAGTTTACCGGACTCGTTATTGTAACATCAACTGATTGCAGTGTTTAATTTTTTTCTTTTTCCAACTACACACATTCATTACACAGAAGTACAAACCTTCAAATGATTCCTAACCTGTACTGTATATATAATATAAACCTGAGAAAGTTACGTGCTTTTCACAGGAAATGCACAACTGTTATGGAAAATACACTTTAACCACTGTACTATTGTATAGTTATCTAGTGTTGAATCTTAGTTAAAATACCAATGAAAGATGCACTGTTTAACAAAGTGGAACTTGGATTTCACTATCCAAGGTGCCAAACAGTTTTTTTTTTTCAAAATCTTGCTGCCAAAATCTAAAATTCCTCTTTTTTATCTAGTGCTAGACGCGAGGACAGAGATTCGTGTTGCCGCTTCCATTTTGAAAGTTTGAGCAAATTCCTTAAGTTGAGATAATGCAAACTTTGATCAAGAGTTAAGTTTACACGAATCGATTGGATTTCACTGTCGTGCATCGATATAACTCACTAAATTAATCCGTCAAGGTCATCAAATTCTTCTTGTAACTCGAGCATGTCGTAATTTAAAACAATGTAACAATAACTAATAAAATACAGGACATCATCTTTCTCGAAAACAGTCGCAGAATGAAAATGTGTTACAGTGACAGTAGATCGAGTGTTTCTGGTAGGGTAGGCCAGACAGGGGATATGCTTTAATACAGGGCAGAGATAGGCTAGTACAAGGATAGGCTAGAGGAGAGGGGAGAGAAGGGGAATGCTATTTTTAAAAAAATTCAATCACAACCCTACCACTTCCTCTTGTAGTGCTCAGGCACCACTTGTACCAAAATGATCCCGTAACTCCCACATCCCCACACTTCCCTTACTTCCACTGCAATCCCTTACTTTCCCCTCCCCATATGGGCAGGGCCTAAACCCTCAGCCAATTACAGCCCTCACGGCACTTAGGTGCTATTCGTATCCAAATTCTCCCACAACCAATCCCAGCCATGACCACACCCTCCTAATGACTCTCTTGCTGAATCAGAGGCCTAGCTGCATCTTAGGGGAGGGGGGATATGATATTAAAATGCAGGTTATGCCGGGTTTGCTCTCAGTTGGTCTGGAAGGCCCACGTTTCCTCTCATGTCAGATTTTTTCATCACTGGACGGACATGTGACACATTGTCTGATGTTCTTGTGACAGTTCTGAATCTGGGACATCGATCAGGCCGGGACAACAAATGACACACTTGCTCTAATTCAGTGCAACACGGTGCATAATTTCACTTCGGAACTTGTGTGTGGCCTCGTTGAAGAACTTAATTACCCCTGACGCACACATGAATGTGCAGTTTTTGATGCCACGATCAACAACTCTGTCGAAGGGTGACAATTTTTGGAATGTGCGCCCATCGAGACATTTCACTTTAAGAAAAAGCAGAGTCTGCAACTTTTTTCACAAATCACAGCCAAACCTCTATGACAAATTGTTACACTGTCACAGCACTGTTGTTTGTTGCGGCTGTTGATGAGGGAACCACCAATGGGAGTATTTTGGAAGCCATTTTGAAATCTCACCCTCCCCTTCTCGCAAACAGATAACTGTCACACTTAACCTGCCATTCGGGGAGGGAGTGGAAGAAACAAGAAGCCAGCAGATTAAACACCTCATGGTTTGTACCGTTGGACATACCTCCCGTTGACCTAAAGAGCATAGGAGCAGATACCCTTCACAGCGATTTGATGCAAATTACTGCCCCAGTAGCACACCGAAGTGTACACTTAAGCAAATAAGTGACAAATCGTACATCCTGAGCGAGACCAGCTTTATTCCCCTGCCTGGAAAAACATCCCAGCTCCCAATATAGAGAACACCTTTGGTTAAATTTCATGGGACTAATGATTTATTACAACGGCCTACTCTATACAGCGGTAAAACGTCATCCCAATGGGTTTAGGTGCATAAGTAGAGCAGCCATAACAACTCCTGCCACTATGATGGCACCAAGT
The DNA here is from genome assembly GCA_003012365.1 of Medauroidea extradentata. Taxonomy (NCBI): domain Eukaryota; kingdom Metazoa; phylum Arthropoda; class Insecta; order Phasmatodea; family Phasmatidae; genus Medauroidea; species Medauroidea extradentata. The sequence continues at coordinate 24,914 of PNEQ01110406.1, forward strand.
GGTTTTACGTGGCCGTGCATATACATGGATACATACTCCGCACCTATATTTGCCTGCTGTGCCAGTGAGAAGGGTTCGCTAAACCGTAACTAACGAAGGCACCCCGAAGGGTCACAATTCGGAGGCAGCACTCATAAACGAGGTTAGACCCTCATTAGGAAGAACACCACCCTTTCCTCAAAAGAAGATAGAGGGAAGATAAACTGGGACCCGGTACAATTGAATGAGTAAGAATGATGACACAGTAGACGAAGGAAGAAAAACGAGATTAAGGCCTCTTACGACAGGCACGGGTTGGATGTGGTGGTATTCTTCCCCACCAACACACAGGTGCACAGAAACAGAACAGTAAGTTACAAGGTGCCCATCATGCTCTGGCGGCTCCTTTAAACATTCTCAGCCCGTTTACAATAGCATGCGATGTTACACAAGAGTGCTGTTTACTATAGTTGCGATCGTGAAGCCAGGATTCCTGTACATTTAAGATCATGTTTTACTGGTGACTTATTTGCTTTATTAATATTAATATCAGAAGAGTAGCCAAAGCAATTAAATAGAAACTATTAGTTTTTATTTTAATAACTACTTCGATTACAAAGGCACTCTCATCTAAAGTTTGGTTTCCTAAGAAACTACAGAAAGTGCCACAGTCAACTAGTTGCTTCGAGTAGATTCCAGATCCAGTATTTTTACTTAGTTCATGTCAGGCGAACAATCCGTACATCTTACTTTCTACGAAGAAGGAATATACCAAATATAGAAAATATTAGTCATTAGGAAAGAGAATCAAAAATAAACTGTGCTGAATCTGATTCTAAATTAACTAAGATGAAGATACTCGCACACTACACAATGCCCAATCGAATGGAACTATTATAGAAGCGAACATGTTAGCTAAACATATTCTTAGTATTAGTCCTTTTCAGTTAACAGTTCAACAGTTTGTTCAGGAAATGAAAGATATACAGGAGAGTGATGGTAATATGGAAGCTGGTGTGCAGGAGAGGAATGCTATGGTGGTTGCTGCTATGCAGGGGTCACATTTTTGAAACTGCCAGAATAATTTAGCTTGAGCAATGGTTTCATTCCGGTATCTGAATCAAAAATTAATATTTTTAACTCTGTATGGTGGGAATTACAACAGGAATTTTGACGCCGAATGTCGAAACTAATCCAACTGCCAAGCAGGTGGCGGAATGTTAATACATAGACATGCAGATAGTTTGTTTATTCTCGGTCGTTGAAACAAGAAAATGGATGCTCCATTGTGGTTTCATCTCAATTTATTAAATAAAGAAGATGGTGAAGGCAGCTTTAACTAAAAAAGAAATTTCGTATATCCTCATTAAAATGCTTATCTGTTGAGCGATAACAAATTTATAAAATTGTTTCGGTTAAGCAAGCATCTGGCAAGTGATTTGATTCGCACAATAGAAGCTGATGAATAGTATTTCAGAAATTTCATCGAATGTACGAGCATGATCATGTTCGTATTAATCTAATAAAATGTATTTTATAGGTATACATTTCGTGTCAAAAGTGTTTACAATTTTTTATTCCCGCGTGAAAGAAACTCCTTTCCTTATCGCCCTTAACCTTGATACCTTTGCAGGCACCCGAAATAAATCGGGAAGTATCCACATTTCCCGAAATGCTTTACCTTTGTTTATTTTTTCGATGTTTGCATCGATTTCGACTTTTTCTTACTGTTGTTTCAGTCTTAAATTAAAATTACTATGGTGTAAGAAATCCGAAATTGAATTGTGTATTGTCACTTTAAGGCGCACTGAACCTAATATACAACATTTTTAACAATATTTTTTTTTTGCAACATAATTCGCAGCCGATATCGTGAAATCGTTTCGTATATTAGTTTAGTTTAGGTTGTCTAATCTTATCTGATGGCAAATTTTCCTCACATAACATTACTTCCAACCATTACAGAAACCTTTTTCAACAGTAAACTATACTTCTAAAATCAACAGTTGGGCTGGCATACGATGAGTAGTTATTCTTGACATTTACAGTAGTAAGATTAGGCGTATTTTAAGCCAGCAATCCATACTTACAGTTAAAATTTGATTTGTGACTTTTTAAAAGTTTTTTGTAGGTTCTTATTACTTTATATTTTATGGCATCTGGGAACTACCAGACGTCTATAGGCCGCGAGTCGTCTCGTAGTGTATCAAAGTCTACTGAGATCACTTCAATTAAGACGGTCTGCAGAGCAATGTTGTGGCATATCAGACAATAGATAAATGCAACAGAAAAGGATGAACTGCTGGCAATGAAAACAATGTAAGTTTTGTTGCATCTGCATTAATTTTTCTTTCCATTTGTAAGGTAAAAACTCAGAAATTTGGCACATTACGGGCTTAAGTGGTAACATTTCTTTAAAATATATATATATATATATATATATATATATATATATATATATATATATCCTGAAATCACAACTGTAAAATCCAAGAAATCTTTATATTAGACGATTTTCTTAACCTTCCTTTTCAAAATTTACCGCGCAAACACACCGATCTTCGTTACAAAATGTTTCAAAAGGGCATAACCTCACCAGCATAAATATTAAACACATTTTTAAAGGAAAACACATAATCTAAGGCACATAAAACGCCCCTGCAACTTTTAAAAAATGGTTTCACATTTTCGATCGTATAGAAAGCAGAGTTGATTCTGACACAATACGATGACAAATTTCTTGAAAGTGAAGATCCATTGTTAACTAAAAATTTTGATTTTTTATTATCATAGTAAGCTTTAATAATATACCAACTTTGACTTTTAAAAAATCACCTGTGAGCTTAACGGGTGTAGGTTAAATCCGTTGTTCCTACTAAGTTTGCCAAAAAATAGCAAAAGAAAAAGAAAATTGACGAATTTTTATTCAGGTTGCTAAGCAACATATTTCAGCTATCAGACCAACCATGCCTGGCTAACACTCAAACTGCATGCAGTGTATTTAGAGTTTAGTGTGTATCCACAATGCTACAAATAAAACGCACATATGACTACTTGAGGATATGACATTCACGTCAATAAAATGAGAGTATCGCCACTTAAGTCCCACAGTAAAAACAATATAGTGGGAACCCACTGCGCACATTTATGACTGTGCACAGCAACGATATTACAATACCTGTCCTGAACAGCGTCGCTCGTAGCACCTCATCGATTTCCACCTCACACAATCACACCCTTCACCAAGTGGTTGCTTTAATAGTACTGCATTTAATCCTCAGTGGCAAAATGAGACACATTTCGGGCCTACTTCAAAGACAGTATTACTGGAAATGCAACTTCAAATTGTCACTACAGCAGTGTTTCTTATTAAGGTTTTGGAATGCATGTGGAATGCCAAGATTTGTCGGTACTATTGACTGCACTCACGACGCCATAGTTCCACAACCGAAAGAGGATCAACGTTACCCAGAACAAGTGTTCATAAATAAAAAGAACCACCATTCAATCTACGTACATAACAGTTAGATGTTTTTTAAATACTGCGGTGTAGTAATACTACTAGTAAACAGCAGTGGCATGTTAACGCTTTGAGACAATATACTGACTGATATGTCGAAATAGACTGTGGCTGTCTTCTTTTGTGGAGTCTCGAATGGTGACTCCTAGCATGGTCTTAGGCATTGGTTCTTTGCAGGGCCCTTTACCATTGTTCTAACAAAAAAAAATCTTAAAGCCCTAGTTTCTTTCATGAAAAACTTTATCAAATGTGAAGTACTGAAAATGGCTTTGCAAGTGCTTAGTCCCAAGCTGTTATACCCTAACTGTTGACTCACTACTTCCACAAAGATGGGGAAGTTGTCACCATACAAGTGTGTAACACAACAAAGTAGTCTATGCAATATTAAAATGTAAATTCATACAAACTTGGATGGCACCATGGATTTGTTACGAATAACTGCCGGTAAATAATAACAATAATAATAATTTTACTTGCAACAGGCAACCGCCATGTGGCAAGCTAATACCTCTTCCTCAATCACCTTCCAAACCCCCTCCTAAAACTCTCCAACACCCTTCACCATCACCAACTCCAACAAAAGCAAATTCCCACGCACTCACCGAACTGCTAGGCATAGACTGCCTACCCTGTTGTTTGCTCATCAACTGAATCATCTCACTATTATTCAGTTGTATTCTACGCTCTGCCTTAGTTAATAGACAGCCAAACTTACCCCAGCCTCCCTCGCCATTCACCACCTAGTACATTCTGGCCAGCCTCTCTGTCAATTAGTTCCACCCTGGTTCCTTCGACATAACTGATGGCCGAAAGTTATCTGCATCCTCACCAGCCTGCCCTTGCCTTCTCCATTTATCCTTCACCCTCGCTGCCGTTATTTGTACCTTCCCCAGCTCCTTCGCCTCCAATTCCACATACGGGTTGTTACGGATACCACCGATGCGCTCACGAAGGGGAACTGCAAGCGCGGAGCGGTGTTAAGACAACGCTTTGAAGGTTACCCTCAATATTGAGAGCAGGCCGACATATATCACGAGGAGGCAGGGCCACTGTGGTGGTTGTTTATCGGATCATTAGCTGGGGTACCTCCAGGTCGGCTAGGACGCCGTCCCCCTGCTGACCAACTCCGTCGTCCGAGAGCCGGACGTCTGGGACTCCGCTCGTTAACCCGGGGAGGTCACATCAGTGCTCAATTGCGATAACATCAGAGTGTTGATGACGCCAATATTCAGTGGTAAGCCGCTTGGAACTAGGTTCCCATATACTTCAATTAAAGCTCCCCTATATTCAGGCCTTCAGCCAAGATTGTACGACGCCCATTGTAAAGCTGTACTGTGCACTGTTAAAGTCAATTAAAGCCCCTTCTAGTCAATATTGTGGCGTCTGATAACTATCCTTAATACCTGGTCGCAGTACATAGGAGTCAGTTGAGTGGTGGAGACAGTAGTAGCCTACAGTCTGAGCACTCCACCCATGATCACCCCGAGAACCAACTGGAATAGAGAACCAGAAACCAAAGGGTGAAACAAGGACATACCCTGCTGCTGCCAGTGGTGGTTACAGAGGGGGGCGCAGGGGATGCTCGCCCTCCCCTGAAGCATCCACGAGGGTGACAGGGCGCAAACAACTGTTGATTTAATCTCTTTCTACCTGCTAACTAAATCATCTCCGTCTCACTTTCTCGCCACATCACAGTAGGACACTCGACACCCAATGCCAGTCTTCAAGGCCATAGCTGCAAAACTTTGTAATCCGAGGAGGCATCAAGCGTGTCGTATGAGCAGAGCTACAAGTGGTGACAGATATAATTGTCAGTTAGTATGTTACAAAGTACGTGTGAACACTGCGGATCCAGGGATACAGCGACTGGAATTATCATGCTGTGTGCACGCAAATAGCGAACATATTTTACCTCACAGGTAGAAAAGAAGATGGATCGTTTCGTAGTAAGAAAAAGGAAATTGACTGACTATGCAGACAAATTCAACCTTCCACAGAAGCCCTTGACATCACAGTCGAAGCCGAACGAGAACCCTACAGGTGAACCCTCAATTTCTACATGTCTTTCTTCTGTGTCTGTGTCCACTTCAGATTCCTATTATTCTTGTGATGTCCATGGTTTGAATGAGCGTACATCGTACGATATTGGTTCATATGTCGGTCAAATTGATACGATCAGTGATCACACTAAATACAACCTACTTAAAAATCCATGGGAACCTGAAAAAGGATATGTATTTCCTAGTTCCACTCATACAAAACGTGAGCGAGAAGAAAACAGACGTGTTGGTAAAAGCCATTTCAAAAAATTTCATTGGCTAGTATTTTCAGATGTTAAGAAAGGCTTGTTTTGTAAGTACTGCGTCGTTTTCAAAAGCAAAACTTTGACTGGAGGTCAAAAAACAGTACCTCTGAAATACTTGTAACAGAGCCTCTTAATAAATATGCCAAATTGTTAGGGAAAGATGGTGACTTGCGAGGTTTACAATTCCGCACTATACCACAAACATACAGTTTAAGATGGAAGTTGTTTTCTTACAGTTTTTGAAAATCCAGAAATGGATGTCCGAAACCGTTTGAGTAGGGCTAGGAAAAATCAAGTGTTACAAGAGAGATCAAAACTTATTTCCATTATCAACATGGTCGCCAGAATATACCCTTAAGAGGCCATCGTGACGATGGCAGCTTGTTTTATAGCGGGGACGATACTTCTATAAATGATGGAAATATCCGTGCATTGCTACCTTTTACGATTGATAGTGGAGATTCTGTACTTGAACATGTTCGCACCAGGGTAGCAAATGCTACTTACATCAGCAAAACATCAACAAATGAGTTGATAAGTTGCTGTGGAGACGAAATTATTTCCATTATCAGGGAGAGAGTAGCCTGCCCGAAATACTGCAGTGTAATTTTTTAAGAAACCAGCGATGTTTCACATATCTCACAGCTGAGTTTATCATTATGGTATATCTTTGAGAATACTATTGGAGGACTTAGTCGGGTTTACTGACATTCACGATGCTAATTATTTGAAAAATTAAGGCTCTGAACCAGTTATCTCAGGAGTCATTTTGGGTTAAACTGTCCTGAAATTTTAGAACAATTGGGACTTGACAGTAAGAACTGTGTAGGTATAGTCTGTGATGGGTGTAGTGTGAACATTTATGATGTTTGTGGTGCAGTAAAATAAATTCAGAAGAAATCAGTAAACAGTTGTCTTTGCCCATGCAACAATCATGCTTTAAACTTGGTGATTTCAAAATCAAGTAAAATTCAAGCTGTCAGGAATGCTATTGGGGTGTTACAAGAGGTTGCAGCCTTTTTCAATGCTTCGAGGAAACGTAACTTCGCTCTTAAAAATGTCCTAGGCCATCAATTACTTGGCACGTGTGAAACAAGGTGGGTAGAGAGGCATTACTCAATTTTACAGTTTCAAGAAGATTTGCCTCATGTTGCTAGGGTTCTTGCAAAAATATCTAAGTGGAGCGATCGAAAAACAGCAGCAAAAGTACACTATCTACAAAGTAAACATATGGACGTTGGTTTTGCAAAGAAGAAGGAAAAATAGTACCAGAGATTTTTCAAGAGAGGAGAGACAATGCACATGAATTTGTTTCGATATTTTTTGAAGGAGCGACAAATCTAATGGAAGAATTAGATGTAGATAAACGGATACCACGACTTGCGAAGACAAAAAAAAAAAAACAGACCAAATTATCAAAGAACCTCCAACGATGAATCTGATGAAGTGCAGTCTTACTGGAAACAGTCTGCGTTTATACCAGTGTTAGATTTCGTAATTTCATATCTTAATAGTCGTTTAGTAACGACTCGCTTTAGTGTCAACAACTGTTTTCCTTGCTTCTGTGTTGGCAGATAAAATTAGTAGCATATGTGAACAATATTCCAATCTAATGACTTTGAAGAAGGATGCCATGGTGGTTAGACTGATGAATGAAGTGGTTTCATTCAAGAAATGTAGTGAAATAAATATATTTAAGCATTCTCAGTCAGCTCTTGAAGTTTACGAAAAGTGTGATGCGATCAGTTATCCACTTACAAATTTGCAAGTATGAGAAGTAGGCGGACGGAGTTTGTGCTTTAAGAAACTTTCTACAATGTTTTAACCACCCTTGAACTAACTACTGAAATGATATTCACATGTACTGCTTTTTGTGTTGTATTCAAATAGTTTTGTTGAAAATATGTAATTTGAATTGGACAATGTACTGATAGATTTATCAACTTACACACTGTACAAAAATACTCAATATTCTTAGCTATTTTAGACCAATCAGTGATGACTATATGAATTTTGTAGTGTTTAGTTTTCTTGTGGGATATGTAAATAAGATTCATTATTCGCTCGAGTACATTTTTAATTATATGTAAACACAACTTTGTTTACAAAATTTATGTTTTAACATTAGCAGGGCATTTATATTTTGTTTCAGAAATTTCGAACAGAAAACTATCCTCCTATACTCTGTTTAATATAAGTTTGGATAAATTTAACAGCAACTTATGGGCAATAGTTTTTTAGTATTTTGTGATTTGTTGCATAATGAAAGACATATTCAAGTCTAAAATGAACCTGAAATATCAATTTCAGCATTTGTACTGTAAAGTTTTTCTCTTGTGTAGTGACAAAAATAACAAAATAGTACAAATTATTGCCCAAGTTGCTGTTAGATTTATTCAAATTTATATTAAATGGAGTATAACTACATTTGTGAAAATTACCAGCGCCCTCTCTGAAGCTATAGATCCGCCCCTGGCTGCTGCATACTCTAACATTAGCTATACCATTCTAATATATTAATTTCCTTTCATTGCACTAACTTCCTTCAATACCCTTACCAGCATTAGCAGTGCCCTTTACTTTTAAACACCGCATTCACTACCGACTTTCTGAACTCTAAGTCTCCCTGCAAAATTATTCCTGTATTTTGAAGCTTCATCTATCTCGTGCCCTTTCCATCTGTATATGGCCATACTTGTAACCTTCTTTCTCATAGATCTAGCAATATTTGTCATTCTAGCGTATATTTCCATTCTGTTCTCTTCAGTCCACAATCGTATGTAATAATAAATATACAGGGTTGGGGAGGGTGATTTTTTTTTTGTCGGTGGCTTGTCTTAATCTCTGAATTGAGATCTGATATAAATCACCATCTAGGTTATTTTTAAAAAATTAGAATTGTTTGCATTAAACAACGTAGCAAAAATTAACATACAATTCGAAACATACGAAAATGTGCAGTAGTTGTGTCTAAACATACAACAAAAACGAAACATGAACAAAAGCGCGATATACTTATGAATATAACTATTCAGCAACACGAACACAGGTAAGTTTCTTGTTCATAATGTCATCAATTTAAAATAAGTAATTTTTGGTGTACAAAGTAGCTGCTGGGTGTACAGAGTTAAATTTATGTATATCAATAGTTTAGTATCAGGCGTTACTTCTATTCTTATTTAATCACGATTTGTAATTTTAAAGACTAAAGCTTAATACAAAATAATATGAAATAAGAAGCAGGAAACACTTGATTCAGATTTTTTAACATTAAATATGTAAATCCAATCAGCATTCAAAAACGTTAACGCATACCGTTCATTAACAAAATTTAATTTTTTCCCTGCCCTTTCATTCCGACACTGCTCCTTACTCACATTGTTCGGCATCACTATCTCTCAAGACAAAAGTCAGTACAAGCTGCCTAAACCTCTTCTCTTCACAAATGCAGAGAAATCAACAATCTTAAAGATTTACAAAATTGTTGTCAATATTCTAGCATGAATTTTGTTTTCTTAAAATAATATACTGTTCTGAATTACAGTAATCAAAAAAACTTTACCTTTACCCCATCATTAACATGCATTGAACTGTGTGTCGAAATTAAGTCATCAGCACACAACCATTTATAAGATAGCATCATTAGAGGTTAGGAAATATTTGTGCTTATTTTATTAAGTGTACAAGGACTTTTCTCGTGTGATTTTTATGATTACAGTTTTTAATATTTTAAGTTCTATGACACTAATAACGAAAATTATATACCGTAACAGTTATAATGTTGCAGGTGGCAAGTCATGGCAGAGAAATGTTGTCAGTGTGGGGCAGGTTTCCTGGTAGGATACATGACGTACATCTAGCAAAGGTCGAAAATGAGGCATTTCCTGATGGAAAAGTTTGAAAGGAGAAGACGTCTGAGGCTGTTTAGTGTGTTGTATATCGACAATACAAGTTCTGTAAAGTAGCTGATATTCATAAATCTGTTGAATTTTAGCTATGTATTGATTGCTACTGTTTCAGGTGACAGTGGGCACCTTTGGAACTAGTCATTATGTCACCAGTTCTTCGTGCACCAGATTAATTCGCCAGAAAGATGCTACAACACATGTCATTGCCAAGCACAGTCTATTGTGAGGTGCACTACTGATTTATGGAAGCCGAGAATTCACTGCATCCTCAAAGACCGCACCCTGCATTACAGTTCGTCTGTTACTGCAGACATAATAACCTGACGTTAAGCTCTGCATATGTGTGTGAGGCATACTGTGCTTATTTATGGTAAAGAGTTACAAAAGGAAGAAAAACCTCAAATGCCTCATGCCCCACATGAAATTATCAGAGCAGCAATTGAATTGACGAGGCAACTCATCCTGCAAAACATCTTGTAATAAACATAGAAATTATCACTGATCAATCCAGACTACCACAAAGTGGACATTAGACCACTAGAGTGCAAAATCATTTTGGCACAGGTTTTCTTAACAGTATAGCGGACAAAATGTAAAATTATTCAAGTGCTTATTTGTTACTCTATCATCTAGTGTCATTTATCTTCATTGCTTAATCAATACTTTTTTAATATTGAAAATTGACTTTTGTTTCATCTGTGCATTTGGAAATAAAAATGTTCACTCGTTTTCTTGTGATGGGTTTTTTGGTTCATGTTTCTATAAGATACTGAAATGTTTCAGAGCTAAAACCCTTTGTGAAGAGTGAAAAGTGCCACTGTAATTCAGGTATGTGTATCCAGATTTCCATTTCTATATGCTATTACAAGCATTTATTAATAGAAACCGTATAAGAGATATCAGATGTTGAAATATCGCTTTTTTGTATAATTACGGATTTACCTGATTTAAAAGATACCATTGCTCAGTGAGCTTAGTATCGTGTGCTATTAAACGCAAAAAAAAAAAAAAAACTTAAGTGTGAGAATTTTAACAGTTATAATATTTAAGCCTGGTTCCAGACTGTGCTCTAATTAGTTGACAGTTCCGAAAATGTTAAGTAACCTATTTAAATCTGAAAAATCAATCCAATTAGTACATGTTTTTAATTAAATGTGCAATATCATAACTAGATTCTTCCGAATACTTTGAACCATACTGGTTCCAGTGGTGGCGACGGCGGCGGACTTTATTTGAACCTTCATCGGCTCGGAACGCGACCTCTTTGTTTCTACGTTAGCTCTGTACTTTCTCTTTGCACCCCTTCTACTCTTCCTCGCGCATGCGGGTACGTCATTAGGCTCTGGCCAAGCCGTGGTGTATGCTCTCGTGAGCTTTTAGCTTCTCTCTTCTTCCTGGACTGCTATGGAATTCATGTAAGTGTATAGCTCCATTTGTCGTTTTAGGTTTTGGGAACTCGTTCCCCATATCGGCAAGGCTCCTGTCGTCATTGTGTTAGTTTTTAAAAGTATTTGTCTTTTTCTGTTTTCAAAATTTTCTCTTTCGGAAGCCGTCTATGGAAATTCTTTTCGGGTTTAGAGTTTAATAGTCTTAATGTATCGATCGACCGTTTGTTGTAACTTGCATTTCTGAACGTGGTATTGTTCGTGTTTGAGACTTTAGTGCACCGTGTTGGCGGGTATTTTTAATTTAACCTTTGGTAGTCTCGTGGAGACTATTTTGTGCGTGCTTTGCTTAGTTTTGCCAATTGAGGACGATTGGAGCATTACACGTAGTTATACGTTTAAATGAAAACTAATCCAGTTTGACCTTGATTAATAACAGGATTGTATTCAATTCAGTATGTAACTTGACCAATTTACCACTCAAATAATTGATAGTTTGTTTATTATCCTTATTGTGGGTTTAAAGTTTATGTATTTATTGCTCATATTTACGGTTAGTGTTTGCTGCAATTGATTAATGTGGTTTGGTAAATTCTGATTTGCATATCTTTTTGGACTATTTGTTCTGCATTAACTTATTTAGTATTCTACGCATGTCAAATGTAGTACCGCTTGTTTATGACCGTTGCATGGCATAATGCTTAAAGCTGTAGTTTTGCTCTAATATGATTGTAATTTAAATCTGCTTGCGAGCTAAAGTTGTTTTTGATTGCTTTTGGCATTGATTTTGCCTTTAAGAATTGTGTATTTTCTCATTTGCAAGATGGGATTAGTCCCGTCACTCAATGCGAGACTTTCTTTTTAATGTTAAAGGTGTGTAACCTAAATATTTTGAAAAACTGAATACTCTAGTCATATCTTAAAATACTTGAGGTTTAATAGATTCAAGTGTAAATAATTTAGTAATGTCCAATTAATTTTTTTATGTACGCACGTTTTGTTGCAATCATTTTTAATAAATGTTCTTGCATTTTAATATTGTTAAATAAAGATAATGTTTAATCTGAATTTTTTTATTTTGTTCAATCTCACTTGAAATTGTGGTATGTTAATTTGCAACCTGTCTTACAATTGTAAAGTAGGTTCAACTTAATTTACTAGTTTGTCTGTATTACGTTCTTTTCGCACTCTTTGTACATACACATAAATTAGCTACATCTCACTCAAAATAGTTCTCACATTCAGAAACATTACATTGTCGCCCAACCACATGCACGAATATAATAGAGACGACCAGTTCATTCGAACCAAGGAAACTAGCCATTAATAACATAAATCCTGATCTATTTGCTTTCTTAAATGACAGTTTGCTAAAATATGAGGAATCAAATGCAGCATAAAAGGCATATTTGACAACAGAATTCAGTGCGAGGTTGCAGTCTCGCACACAACAGTGCGCCGAATTAAATACCATCTTTTCACAGAAATTGGCTTCTAGAAAATACAGAAAAATTTCGGCCTGTACATAGTAGGATAAGTAGTCTGGGGGGAAGAGTCGATAAAATCACATCCAATCTAACAACTTACATCTGCAGAACTCTCCAAATAACATCTACTTGTACACTAGGTCTGATTTCACCCGTTTATAAACTACACCAGCCAACCTACAGTCAGGCTGAAGTCTTCAGCAATCCTGAAAATCTTATTCCGACCCTAACCAGTACCTTGTTCCACCATCCAGCAAAGTGGTGGTCTGACCAACTAACCAAATTTGAAGAAAGAAGTGGTGAGAATCCTGTAAAAATTTAATAAAGTTAGAAGAGTACTCTGCTTTGTTTGACCTGAGTGATTCTGATGTTTTGTGCTGTTTGAACATGATCTTGAAATCCACAGCACATTGGTGGGAAATTGTGAAACCTAATGTAAACACCTACAAAGATTTCAAAGTTCCTCAACCACTTACGGAATAAAAAAATACACAGAAACTTACAGATCAACTTCACGCCGAGCGTTTCATATTAGGAAAAGGCAGAAGATTGGATGATCATCTATCAGACAGAATTGAATGCTCTAGGCACCTAGACCCACCAATTACAGACGAAGAGTACATTGCGAAGGTTCTTCACCAGTTACCATACAAGTACCAAGCACACTGGACTGGACACAAAGGATTCGACCTTGACACTATTAGAGTGAACTGAAAGTTACAACGGCAACAAACATACCAAGAATCTGAGCAGACTACAATCCAAAGTTCACCTCAGCTACTGTATTCCTCATACCAGCAGAAAGGAGATAGGAAACAAAGCAAAAATGGCATAGACTCCAGGGACAACCATTTTACAACCAAACATAACCTTTACCCACAAGATGAAAACTCATTAAATCAGGGCAGTATGAAGGAAACTAAAATATACCATGGGAAAATTAGTTTGGGTTACCACAAGAGATCCCGTTACAATAGACACAAGGAAAACTACAGCATTGACGACGATAGGCAAGGCAACTACAAACAGGAACAAAAAGGAAAATGGAGAAGGTGGAGCCAAGAAGTCAGTGGTCCCAAATCCCCCCAAACACAGCAATAAGAATTCCACATATTTAAAAGGAAACTATCCACACAATATACCTAAAAAATACTCACTCAGATGTCAGCAACTAGAAATTAGCTGAATGATAGTATGGACCCTCAGCGGCAAAAACCATGGATTTGGCCTATAGCATCCAATTTCGCAACAGGACCAGTACTGCTAAATCCCCAGGTACCAATGTCTATACCCAGAGTTTCACCACCTCAAATATGGAGGCAAACCAAAATCCAAACTTCTACGAATAAAGAGAACGACAATCTGAAGTGTTAACAGTCTGTAATAATGGTTCTCGATCGCTGACCTATGACAATGATTTAAAAAAGGAACCCACTAATACATTTTCAAGTCACATTGGTAACTCCACAGTTATCCTCGGCGAAACTGACAGTTACTTTTAAATAAACCCGAAGGCTACAAAGTATTGTACCAAGAAGTATTGTGCCCTGAACTGTTGTTATATTTATATGGTGTGAAAGCACCTTGTTTATTAGACAGCAGTGCAGAAGCAAGCTGTGTATCAGAACAGCTGTACTATCAAAATTTAGCCATGGGTACAAAATTCAATACAATTCATTACCCAGACTTGTGATAGTAGTGGCTATTTCTAAATGCAGTCCTGTAGTGACTCAGCAGGCATTACATTATATTGAGGGATTAGGTGAAGTAATGACAGCATCCACCTTAATTTCAAAGGGGTTGAGCAAGGCAGTTATTTTAGGTGCTGAATTTATGTCTCACCACAACATTAAGCTAGATTTTGGAGGCTATATGGTGTCAGAACCTGCAAATGCCTCGCTTACAGTAACATCACCAGATCACTGGTGTTATTCAGATAATTTAGTAAATATATTCCCAAAAGAAATACTTCCTGTTTACAGTATCAAGTCATATTAAAAAAAAACTGCCAATTCAGAAGATATGTTTCAGGCAATTGAAGGTATTGAAACAATAACTCATTTTCAACAGAACATTTTGAAGTAGCTGTTAATGTCGCACCAACAAATGTCCTTAGAGAAACCAGGCAGAAATAAGTCATTCAAGGCAAATATACAAGTTATGCCAGGTGAACCATTCCACTGTAAATCATATCCAATTCCTGCCAAATCTGTTAAGAGGGAGATGACAAATTTAAATTAATGCTGAATTGGGATATAATTAACCAAAGGTGGATTTGATAGAAATAATTTTAATATTTGTTTCATTATAGTTCCAAGAAAAGCACCTATTGCCCGTCACTCAATTTAATTGAGATAAATCTTAAAGTAGGTGTACAAATAGTTCATGTGAAAAAAATTGATGGTTCACTTAGATTATGCCTAGCTGCAAAAAAATTTAACAAAATTACAATTAAATAACGAGAGCCCTAGACCTAAAAGGAGTACTAAGGTTATACGATGGTGCAAAGTTTATGACTCATGGCTGCTGGCAACTACCGTTAGAAGACTAGGCAGCAAACTAGATTTTTGGTTCTTAACCAACAATATGTTATTCAAGTCCTTCGCTTTGGTTTGTGAAATGCAGTGGTCCAATTTGCTAGTTAAGGTTTATCTGCAATAACTCCTAAAACTAATTGAAAAAGCATTGTGTAGTGGACTAAAATTTTTTTATACTTTTAGCCTACTTTCCCAAGGAAAAGTAGGCTTATAAGATCACCTTTGTGTGTGTTTTTTTTTCCACACGACCATACTACATAAAATCTAAAGAGATTTCCTTACCACCTAGGGATGCATTCGACAATGTAATACAAGGCGAGAATGTCAACGAGAGCGATTACATGCAAGCTCAGAGCACCTGGAGTGCATTTCACTGTAGTACATTAACAGAATATGCCTAACAGTATTTGCACATGGATACATGTTTGTTGTCAGACATTTTTGAGGATTTCAGGACGGTTTGCTTGGAGGTATATGGTGTGGACCCTGCATTTTATGTCACAGCTCCTGCTCTAACAGGACACAGACACAAATGCACTTGGAGCTTCTGACCGACCTTGACAAATATTTTTTTGTTGAACATAGGGTTCGAGGCGGTATTACTCAAGTGAGTAAGAGGCATACAGCTGTTAACAATATTGATATAGAAGAGGACTACAACCATTATCTCCCATCATGCTATATCTACTACTTTGACATCAACAGTATATAGTCATACAATGATGTCGAAGCTTACTTTTGCAAATTTTCAGTGGGTTAGGACGAACACATTTTCACATTGGAATTCCCCCAACATTGACATGCAAGCGAACTCGTGCATCCCTATCAGCCGCCTCATACGACAAGAACGGGTTGCCTGTGGTGGTACTCTAGCCCGCCACCACACGGAGCCTCTAGGTTACAGGTGGCAAGAATACTTTAAGTGTTTCTGAGGAAGAGCAGTGGCTGTATCTTTGACTTACAATGGGATAAGGGTGATGAGACTGATTGTAGCCAGAGAAGGGTTTTTGACACTTGGTCTAGGCGTCAGAGAAGGTTGCGAAGAGCTGGCAGGTGCAGCTGTTCGGAGGGGTGGGTGGTGAGGATTAAGTGTGTTTGGGTGGCATGGTATGTGAGGATAAAGCATGTTTGGGTGGCATGGTATGTGAGGATAAAGTGGGTGTGGGTGGTGAGGATAAAGTGGCTGTGGGTGGCGAAGATAAAGTGGGTGTGGGTGGTGAGGATAAAGTGGGTGTGGGTGGCGAGGATAAAGTGGGTGTGGGTGGTGAGGATAAAGTGGGTGTGGGTGGTGAGGATAAGGCCCGCCGCAAATTGAGCCCAGCCCACTCCCAGCACACGCGCAGCCCACGCGTGGGTGAAGTTGTGTTCTGCAGTAACATACCTGACGCCGCACATTGCACCCAACCCACGGCCAGCCCACGCAGTTCCAGGCGAAGCGTGGGAAGGTTTGTAGCACTCGCACAGTTTTCGTGGGTCACTGGCAGTGTGTGGA
>PNEQ01110420.1:0-29949 GCA_003012365.1 Medauroidea extradentata
TATATATATATATATATATATATATATATATATATATATATATATATATATATATATATATATATATATATGCATGTCAAAGGACACAACTGTGAAAGCACAAAATAGAGACTTCATTATAAAACTGATACCGACTCTATCTTAGTAACGTCTGAACACTCACCTGAACTGAGATAAATTCACTGTTAGTCAGAAAAAAATGCAATCATTCTAAACAAATGTGCCTAACTTTCAGGAATAGTTCGCGAATAAGATGGGAACCACATCACAAAATTTTCAGTAAATCATTTTCTATACGCAGCTGGATTTTATGATATGGACAGTCAGCCCATAGAATCATATAGGTAAATAAAGTGAATAGAAGTAAGAGACTTACGCGTGCAAAAGCCTACAGAAATAAGATCTTGAAAGTGGAGTGAAGTGATTCTACTGAGGGCTTACTTAATAGCAAGGTCCTGGGGCTGGGACTTGGGAAGATATTATTCAGGAATACAGTCAGTAAATACTAAGCGTGACTTTAGAACGTGCTCTCTTTGGTGTGAAGAGCCTATAAGATGGGTTAAGCCGAGTCTTAAATAGTTTCTTCAAAAACGCTCACTGCATACAACACTCGGCAGACAATTCAAGCGCAAAATTAAATACAACTTAAATGCTATTCGTAAGCATACCTCGATCAGACACGTTGAGTAGTTTTAGAAGGAAACGTTTTCCGCAGTCCGTAGAAGCGACCACCTTGAGAAGGAATGGAACGACTACTGTAGAATAGAAGTGTTCGGAGGGTAAGAATGAGATGCGCAGCAAGGAACTCAAAGAGTATTCACGTTTACTTGGAATGCAAACTACGCAAGAAGAGATACAACTAAAGCTGTGGCTCGAGATAAGAGACAGAGAGTCCACGACTTTGATCCAGCCCTGGTGGAACAGCGCAAACTTGCCACATTCTCCCCAAGTGCAGAGTCGAGTAAATACAACGAAATAGGGTAAGGAAACAAAGTCGAAGAGAGATGTGAAATGTGAAAGACGGTTCTGCATAGTTACTGCACCTTCGTGAATTCTAGGAGGCTTCAGCCAAGAGTTTCACGATTAGTAGATCTTAGGAGATTCGTTATTTCTCACTCATAAATATGAGCTTGAAAATTTCACGGAATCAAATATCTACGGACAAGATTCCACTGACCTGCGTATAATCATGAAAGAATATCTATTCATTAGCTGCTGCCCAAGTGAGACGCCATCTCCATCGCAAGGCTAACAACACGAGATTCCGGCATTGTTTTCTAGCAAGATAAATTTGTTACAATGTTCTTTAATGCTTGGCTTGTTTCTTGTGCTCGAATCGCAGACGTAAATGAAACATACATATGTTTAAAATTTAACATCTTCTAAAATCAGTGCGCGAAACTTTTCTGTCCCTACCAATAAAGTTTAGTACGAGAGAGGTGAAGCATGTATTGCTGTTGTGTGCTAGCAACGTTCTATCAAACTTTAAATGTATTTTATGTTCGAAAATACGAAAACCTATTGCGCGGATAAAAAATTATATAATCTACTAGAAAATCGAACAAAAAACTATTCCAAGGAAGAAATACATGTATTTTATGTTTAAAAATTATGTCTTTTTCAATTTAAAATTCCGACAAACATATCGGCATAGTTTACGAAAAGGTATTCAGCAAAAATCGTTGAAAAAAAAAAAAACAGGTAATTTCCTGTGTCACTCGAACTTAACAAGAAATACTAACCTAACATTTTCAATACAAACCCTTCTACGGTACACGATACTACAAAAAACATTTTTGAACAACTATGCAGATAGTGAACAGGGTTTGAGGTTAGGAGATATGAAGTATTTGACATATAACAAGGTGAAGACTATATTTTCAGCTGGCCTCGCAGAGCTTCGAGGAAAAGGTTAATGTAATGTCATATCCAAGCTGCAGCAATGGGAGCAGTAAAGAGCAGGCAGCCTTTTGGAGATGCGAGCAAGGAGATTGAGGGCTTCTGAAATGTGGTCACAGTGGAGATTGGAAAGATAAGCTGGACAGAGAAAACATCGGAGGAGCAGACATTGATAAATACTAAAAGAAGAATTTCTTTGTCTTTTTTTCCCTTCTTTAATAAAGCAAAAGAAGGGCTCCAGAAAGAATTCGTGGGAAAAATTGTTGGTACAGCAAATTGTAGGATAGTAAAATATAAGCATAATAAAAGAGAAGATATTACACACGATGCAAGGAGAAGAATCCTGCAAGACAATTATGTACTGTTGTGGTCAGTGATTATTCTTGACTTGAGTAACCAAACTTATAAGAAAAGTTATTTAGCAAACATATTATGAGGCACTTAAATAGCAGCATCGAATTATATTCTGGGTGGGACGGAAACATGATAGAGGGCGTGGTAATTAATTCAGCGTTAAAAGCATAAGTTCGACATTTGTAGGTTTCTCCAAGCCTATTCGCAAAAATAAAAAGTAAAAAATAAAATACAGCAACCCTGGACAATATTTTTGCATATTTTCTGAGCAGAAATAATTCTTCAGTAACACATTTCTGAAGAACAATCGCGGACACAGAAACCTCGTACGTTTAACTGCGGCCAAACCTGTCATTTTTAACAAATGTATCATACTGGGGAAATGTTTCCACGTCAAATTAGTGCCAGTGGATTGTTGTGTTGTTTTTCCATACTAACTTTCAAAAACGCGTACAATTTAGTTGCTTATTTATCTACCACACACTCTTATATACTCCATTTCACATAAGTTTGGATAAATCTAACAGCAACTTATGGGCAATAATTTGTCATATTTTGTTATTTTTTTCACTACACAAGACAATCTTTGCAGTACAAGTGCTGAAATGGACATCTCAGGTTTATCTCAGAGCTAAAAATGTCTTGCATTGTGCAACAAATCACGAAATACTAAAAAAACTATTGCCCATAAGTTGCTGTCAAATTTATCCAAACTTAAATGAAACAGAGTATAATATTAACATATACTTATGCCTGCTTGCAGCCGTATGTAACTCGCCTAAGCTGCAACTTAATACATACTGAAAGCCAAATCAATGCGTAATTATGTATAAATAAATGTCATATGTTAGTACGTAACACTCGGCTTGTTCTCCCACCCCTTCACTTATGACTTAAGTACACATACAAAAACACAAAATCACTAATGAAAAATGCCCTCACTAGCATTACGATTATGATTGTTTGTTTACCACGCTGTAGAATAACTATACAGTGGCAAGTTAAGAAATGCCTGCACGTTCAATCACTGCGTAAAAAAAAAGGACTAATTTCCATGGTAGACAAACCCAAATAAATAACAATCAAATACCCTAAATTGTGACACATGTATGTTCATTATCGAGACACTTGAGAAGCTTCGACTCTCTGCAACAATTAAACAAGTAAATCTGGCAACTGTTTCCACTAGAGTCAAGTTCACCGGAGATAAGATCAGATAAGGCTGAAGAAACGATAGGAAGAGAACTGAGTGAAAAACTGGTGATATCTGTTTTATTGCTTGCCAATATTACACAACTCGAAAAAAAGAATTTGAATATAAGGGACGCCAACTTAGTGGAGACGTAAGGAGGGATTCCAACCCGAAACCTCAACATGGCATCCTATTGCTGAGCCAACTGTGGTTCAGTAAGGAATCAATTTGGCAATTAAATGAAACAATGTATTAATAAATTAAGAGACGATTGGGAAATCAAATTCTTGATATCCCGATACCTGAAACTAATCGAGAATCGTAAATAATCGATTGTTTGCAATACCGATTAGTAAAGACCCCTAAAACGGTGACTCGCGAAATTCCGTATAATGTTTAGTTTTTCCACAAATTTCGGCAAATTTAAAAAAAAAATAAATAAATAATAAAGTTTCACGCGAATTCAAGCGTACTTGGCGGATGTTTTGTCGCAATTCAGTTGTGACACAATCGTCCAAATGCGTATGTTTTCCTTTAAGATTTTTCTGGTTTTGTTAATTTTTGTTTCTCTGTAATGTTAATCAGCCGGATTTTAACAGTTTTCACCGATATTTTATACATTCGACCACGTAACTCAAATATTTACATTTCACGTGTTGCACCATGAGGCTATAAAGGAGGAAGGAGTTAGCATGATGCGAACGTCACATTCGTGATCATAAGTAAACTCGCGCAGATGCATTCATTTATCAACCTACACTTTGCACTCCAAGCCTATCGACATGTGCATGGTCGTGGACTGTGATCACGAGATATCGATAAGATGGGAGCAGAGCGACGGTAACGGCAACAAAAGTTCGAAGGCTACCTAGTTACCATATGAACAAGTGACTGTTAATATAGGTTTGTATTGGGGAGACGGGGAGTTACAATTTTGAAAGTCATCGCCGCTTAGAGCCTAGTGTAAACAGCGATATCGCGGAGAGTAGGAACACAAATTAAAATGGCTAAAACGCGGAGAAACACAGTTTTAGCTATTCTATCATAGATTTCTTAGTTGGACAATACGAATATTTCTTAAATAAAAATTTTAATTTATTAACTGACTGAAAAGGACTGAATAAACTGGAGGACATTTTTTCAATAAGACCCGAGGTAAAAGTTTAAAGGATAGTTATTGTGTGAGATATTATAAAAGCTGGTAACGTAAAATAATATATAATTTAAATTAACATTTTAATTCACATTATTCTAATAAGTACCAGGCATATGCTATAAATGTTGAAAATAATTAATAATGCGGTAAAATTAAACTTTTTTTATTAAATCTAAACATTTCGATATTATATAATTATATCTTATCAATATATATTGTAGGAATTGAGAATCTAAATGCATTGAGACTCGGTATCGAAAATCGAAATATTGGAACCGTCCTAACTCCCATCACTAAAGCATTCGCATTATTTCTGTAGTTATTTCTTACGCAGCCTGCCTGCCCTACTCCCGAAATGTGTAGAACTGGGTTCGAAAATAGCATTTTGTGGCTATACTATTAAATTCGTTCTTAAGGCGGCCGCCTAGTGAAGGGTGTGTTTGTGTGTGTGAGGCGAAACTCGATGAGGAGCTACGAGCGACGTCGGCCGGCACATGTATTGTCATATCGCCTCTACGGATAAAATCGTAAACGCTCGCGCAGAGTTCCCGCCGTTAAGTTTTTCCTGTGGGACTTAGCTGTGACCCTATCATTTTATTACACGCGTCACCGTTGCAATGTCTAATGTACTTGTATACCATAATCTGGAACAAATCCGTTACATATATCTTGAGAAACGAACACGTGAAAAAAGTCGATTTTAGCCAAGTTTGAGGGCTTCCAATGTGTGTGATGACTTAAAAGTCACATTCACAAGTAGTCTGAAGAATAGTTTATATTAGTGGATAAGCATTGTGGACGCACGTTTACTGGCCTCTGCGAAAAAAACGTAACTCAGAACACGCTACACGCAGTTCGAGCGCCAGCAAGGCGGCCGTCTTAAGGTTTATCTGGCTTGTCCAGGCCGTCGAGAAGTGTGCACAGCTCGGGACGTTTCAAGATTATTCGAAAACTGTATGTCTTCACTTTTTTTACTCCTGACGAAAAGGGGTTTTGTCCGAAAGGGATATCAGGAAAGATCGTTTAATGCAGCAGCAAGTAGCCTGTAAATCAACAACGTGCATGATACATGTCTGCTTATAATAGCATTAAAAAAAATATTACATGAATGTATATCGATTTCAGGTTTACAACTACTCAATAAGGGCTTTCACTTGCAAAAATGTATAATTTTATATTTGCATGACACAGTGTTTTATAGATGTTACTTGTGACTACATTTTATGCTTGTACAAATTTTTTTAGCTGTCATAGTTTTCCTATAACGCCATGTCAAAGTCGAAACGGGGACATAGTAACAAAAAACCAAGTGACTAACTCGAATGAAATAATTTACACTGACATTTGATGTGGGCCATATGCTAAAAGATTTAAAAATACACAATGAATTTCCTTTGTCCCTGTAAAAAAAATTCCGAAAATGATGAAAATTCACTTCAGTTATGGATATTTAAAAAAAAAAAAATACAAAAGGAATTTTGTGTGTTTTAAAATATTTTAGCATATTGCCCATATTATCTAATTTCAGAGTAAATAATTTAATTTGAGTAAGTCACTTGAATTTTCTTATTCCTATGTTCCCTTAACTGCCAAATTTTGACTTTGACATGTCACTATGGGAAAACTACGAGAGCTAATAAAGTGTGTACAAGTGTGAAATGTAGTCACAAATAACGTTAATAAAACGAACACTATGTCGTGTAAATATGAAACTATGAATTTTTTCATGTGAGCACCCTTAAAGCATTTTCTAGCAGCCAAAAATGAAAAAAAAAAAAAATTGTGTTTTTGCGGTCTTTTTAAGTAGGAAATTCATAGCACAGAAATATATTAAAAGGTCAAGGTGTGTTCAAAATACCTTTAACTTTAATATGACGTCAAAATGGTAGAGTAAACACTGAACGTTTGAATGAAGCGAGTTGTCCGCGAGGAGACTGCACGCCAATTCAGTGACTTGCGCCTAGAGGCTAGAGAGAGAGAGAGAGAGAGAGAGAGAGAGAGAGAGAGAGAGAGAGAGAGAGAGAGGGGCGTGCTGTCTCGTACTAGGCTCCAAATACACGGTGCCCAAAACGTTGCAGATTTCATACACATTTTCTGTTACCATAGAGAAAGTGTTACTACTACAGAGAATGGTATAAAAACTGTTAAGGTTTTGGGCATCGTGTATTTAGGGCCTTACGGTTCCCGAACATCCATGCCCCGAACGCACAAATAGTACCACACAAGCGACAATCATAAGACAGAGATTTACGAAAATAGAACACATTTCAGAGCAGTATTTTCAACGACTTTCAAAACATTACACGTGTACACATTTCCACGCTCTCCGACATCCTTCTCAACGGGCTATTATCACTGCAATATCTTAACATTTACTGCTCCAATAAATGCAAAACTAAGCGATTGTCCTATTATATACCTTCCTGCAGATTTTCCAACACTAAAATTAAATGGTAGGTAAATTATTGCCTATGAGTTGAGCGGCTTGTGCGTATATTATCGGCGAAGTACTAGATACTGTAATACGGGGTGAAAAGGATCACTGGGGTGAATAGGATCAAACATTTTAGAACAAAACTATTACTGTAAAATCTGCTTTAGAATTGTTTCTTTTTTGATACGCAAATTAATGTTCTTTATAAGTAGTTTTATTGGAACGTAACTTTAGAATATAAAAGTTGTAAGCAAGAGTTCCTATTCACCCCACGGTGATCCTGTTCACCTTGTTTTACGGTACACGTTTAGTGTCATCCTTATCATACCTACGCTTCTGTGCCATAAAGGCGCAATACAACTCCATGTAGGCGAGACCATTAAGAGTGTATGGTAGATAAACTTGGAAGTCAGTAGGCCTGTGGGAAAGCAACAAAACAACATCCTTAGATAGTGATATTAGCCAACTTAATGAGCGAATATTTATCCAGAATGATGCATTTGTTGAGGGTGAACTGTTCGCCACCCTTACTGCCTAAGGTTGCTGATTTTTTTTTTTCAGATTAGCTTTTAGAAACCTGCAATTTTAAACTGTCCCTTTTTAGCGTTGAATTATGTACCATACATTCTTAATTAGTTAATACGTAAAGCGTTAAATTTAAAAAAAGGAATAGATTTATTTACAAAAAAAGTGTTTTTTCTTGAATTTTAAATATTTCAGTCAATGTCCTATTCTAGCCTCCTCCCTTGGTAGTTATTTTTATAACTTCGCAACGCTCCATCCCCCTCAATGAAAGGGTGGCTGAAGTCCGGCATTCCTCTTAATTTCCAGAATCTTGAGGAGGAGGAGAAAAACAACTCACGTCACGAAAAATCCGGACTAGTGCTAATAGCTACAGTAAAGAAAAGCAAAAAATTACCATTCATCAGAAATGAGAAATTATCATACGTTTCAGGTTAAGTTTAGATCGCGTTTTGACCGTACCTTCGAAACACCTCAATACGACACACCCGTGTCAAAGAGTCTCTACATTAAAAAATACTGTCCGTAACAAAACAAATATTAAACTCCTAATTTGGAAGTTTCAAAGAAAAGAGAACGTCACACAACAAACTATATTACGGCAACAACACATGCTTAGATTTGGTACCGTCAACAGAGGTCCCGAAGACAGCACAGTAATTTTCATTTCATGTTTGGCGGCCGTAAGAGTAAAATCTTAAGCGATTACGATCTTACATATATTTTGTAATTTTTTCGTTAAGAGCTACCACGTGTGCAGCAAAACTTCCGTGTAAAAACGTCCCAAGATGCCACAGTGTTTCAATTTACCCCTTTTGACAGTAGATTCTAAAAATTCAGGTTCCACTCACCACAAGCTTTTCTTCATTTTATGTCGTCTAATACTGTCACTATTCTAATATTGTTCTCTGCGGTTTAAATGACAAGCACGAAAATCGCACGGGCACTGAATATAGTTACATATTAAACAGGTTGTATAATCGGCGTTCGACGGAACGCTATGCTCGTCAACGTTCGCGTGTGTGACGTAAGAAACCACGTCGGAAAGCGCAGGTCGCGAGACGCAACTCGGCAACGCAACTGCCGCTAGCCGGCAACCCGCGCCGACTGAGCGGTTGGGGGAAGCAACTAGTTCCTACTACGGCCGGTAGGAGCGTGCGTCTACAGGTAGTTGCCTCTGCGCATGTCACGTGCAAGGGGAAGCGCAGTACAAGCTGTGGAAGAAAACACACAGAGATTTTCTACGAGATTTGTCAGTTAGGTAAAGTAAGTGGGGTTTGCGTCTCGTCGACGTCATTAGAAACGCCGACACGCAACTTGGTCCTATGACAGGAGCTGGGAGAGGAGTCGGTCATGGTTTTTGTTGAGGAACTGTCCCAGCATTTCGGGAAACCGTGGAAAACCGAAATCAGGATGGGCGGAGCCAGGGATCGGACCCATGTCCTTCCGAATACGAGTCCAACTTGTTACCGGTGCCCTACTTCGTCGCTCGGATGATGTGATAGTATTGGAACATTTAGTTCGGTACGCAAATATACAGTATTTCAGACCAGCTCTTGACGCTAACAAAATTTCACCTGAAATGTGTTGTACAATATAATATTCAAAATGTTTATATTCTTTCATGCAGATATTAAAAGAAGCACGGGAGATTCAAGAAATTGAAAATCGGTACAAAAATTCAATCAGTTTGTCTCTGTAAGACATACTTACAGACAATGCACAGCTTAAATCAGTGGGTCTAGATGCGTAACAATTTTCTTACAGGAGTTCCTGATGTAACATAGGTGAGCACTAAAAAAAGGGTTTTTGAAAATTCATCCCTTAAAGAGGTATAAACAGGCGATGAAAATTTGTATGGTAGTTCGTCATTTTTTAAAGTTAGAAATATGGAAATTGGTGTTCAGGCGGCTGTCAAAGGTTAAAAGTCAGCTGTATCAGCGTTTTTTGAAAATTAATTCTCTATTAAGGTAAAATAATAGACAAACGTTTGTATGGAAAGTACGTCGTGTTTTAAGTTAGGAACAGGAAATTTGTATTTAGGCTTCTGAAGAACTTCGAAAGTAAGTACCTATCAAAAATATGTTTTGTCTGATTTAAGGGTTCATTTATCAAATATGAAATGTCACGGATCGACCTGAAAATAAAAGTACGAAAAACGCGTCGAATCTCATGGAGAAGAAAAAGATTCAGAGATATTAATGATGAAACACATGTATGCAATAAACATTCTGCTTTCATAAATAATTAGGCGTGTTTTTTTTATTGAGAATCAAAAATGTTATGATGTTAATGAGAGGAAATTCGTATTTCATAGGATTGGAAATAACTCTGTTTGATTCTATGCTTTCTATGCTTTCAGCAGTTTTGTATCATTTCATAGATGCTTTTGTAAAATTTCATCATATTAGTTACACGTAAGTTTCAGATTAAATCATTTGTTTTGGTTTAGCATTTGAGAAATTTAGAGTAAGGTTTTGTTTTATAAATAGAGATAGCTATTTTTCGTACTAATTGCACTTAGTTTTATTGTATTCATTTAAAATGGTTGTGGAAATTTTGATTAATGAGCGGTCCTCACCGCGACCAAAAAGCAGAACAGGTTATTTGATAAAAAGTCGTATAGTGACTGAGATTTTGCCGATGTGAAATCCCATCGGGCACTCAGCTCGTATTTATATATAACATTTCGTGCCTAAAACAGTAACATGACATAAATTTGTATTGTAAAATTGTACACAATAGTTAAGTACAATGACCGAGCGAGGGGCGACGCACAGTAGGCCAGAGGTCTGAAAAATCTCGCCCAAACCTCCGAAAATAACAATATAATATAAACAAAACACCATGTACAGTTCAAGCAGAAAGTCCAGAGGATGTAACAGCAAAGTTTATTTCTATATTGTGCATGCACAAGTGTCTTACAAGGTTACTGCATTTTCTACCACTCTTTGAGAAGAACTGTTAAAACATTTTGTGGCGCTATAGGGATATAACATTGAAAGTGTTCTCATCGCATAACGTATCATTTCTTTATTACTTATAAGAGAATGTATTGTCCTGAACATAATATGTACATTAAAAAAACTAATTTATGTACACATATAATTTAAGCTATGTACGCATACATTTTTAACATGCATGTATCCCTAAATGTAGACCTGTAAAAATAATTTTCCAGTGCAGTCTCTTATTTCACGTTTAGGAACAAGGATTACTGTTAGGTAAGTGGTAAAGTAACAATAGCTTGCATTTGCAGAAGTTTGCGGGTTCTTGAGTATTCACACATTTTACATAGCCATCACCAATGTTGTGTTATGCCCAAGTATATAACTGACAATCACCGCAAGTGCGTACGTTGTGAATGCTGTCTTTGCATGGTAGACACATGCGACTATTAAAAAAACGTGGTCGTATATATTCCTTTAAATCAAGCTTCCTTCGCCTTGAAATCAATGGCTCTGCAATCGACCTTACGCCTTTCGAATTATCTCCGCGACAAATAAGCAAACAAACTGCACCTACAATCGACTCCAGACGTTCTCAAAGGGAAAACCGAGTCAGATATTTGGTTCGGTGCTTAAATAGTCTTTAGCGATGGTGAAGGGTGACATGAGGTGAGTGTGGAGCAGCGCAAGAATGAACCGGGGGGGGGGGACGATAGACATCTTCCGGCAAAAATTCCCACATATGAAAATCAGGGGACTGATCCCGTCGGGAATCGAACCCGAATGGTCTGGCCATTCGTCCACCGCGGCCCCTACAATGGTAAGACAAACACCAGGTGAGCGACTTGCACATAGAGGCTACGAGGCAAGTGGTGAACGTGTAACAGTCGACCTTGTAGCCCACGGTCTATCGCAGTCGTTGCAGTCCAGTAGCATGGGAATAATATATGTAGCACTATGTTATTATAGCGCCAAAGGACTTAACTACAGACACCAGGATGTATTTTTCCTTCTCTTCAGGTGACTGAGGGTCAATTCCCTAAAAAAGCCTTATTTTTCACGATTTTTTCCTCTGATAATATATGATAGGACTAAAGTAAAAATTGACGTATACAGATAATACCTCTTTCTTATCTTGCGTGGAATAAAACTGTTTCTAAAACGGTTGTTTACGAACATGTACGTATACGCACAACCCATGGTTTTACAGAAGACATATTGCCAAAGACGGCCACTTCATTCTCTAATCTAGTTAGCTGTCGAATTGCCATCAGTTTTGCACCCCTATCACTTCTGAGTTATTTGATTAGCGACAAGGTGTGGTGTAACGCGAAGGGGTGAAGGAGGGAACGCTTCGGAGCAAACAGTGTGCTAGTTGTAGTAGGGTTTTGTTGCTTCACGAGGCAGAATGATTGTGCACGGGAGCGAGAGAGAAAGTAGCCTCCAATCAGCAGGCTGGACGGGTGATGTGAATGTCGTGTTGTCTGTCGAACACGTTGTAGTGACGTAGGCAGTCGGCTAATTACACTCGCATGTTTCTGTGGCTTGTACTCGCGGTACAGGGTTTATAAACTTGTTTTGGCCTCCACGCACACCACAATGATAAGATGGCCGCCGAGCGCTCTGCAGAGCCCCGACAGTTACGAGATTATTGTAAAACTGCTCAGCCTGCGAAATTACGCCTGCTTATGGATAGCGTTCAAAGGACGTTACTCGTGTGTATGACCATTTCAGATCCTACATTGCATCTCTAAAGTTTATTTTTACGTAGCTATAAATTTCAGTGTATTAATTTGTGATTTTTTTTCTGAGAATGAAAATTTTGATGCAGGATTTTCAAATGGTATAAGCATCCATATTACACATTTATATTTAACATTACGACATGAAGTGATAGTCACCTCAGAGGCGGGTTGTCGGCGAAGTGGACTGAACGCCAGTTCAGTGACTTGCGTCTAGAACAGGGGCGGCCAACCTTTTGGGAGCTATGGCCTAAATAGTTTTCCAAAATCATGCCTCGGCCACCATTCATAACTTTAACATTGACATCTTTTCATAAGTTAAAAATGTAGGTAATGCCGGCACATGTAAATAAACAGTCATTTAATAACATATTTAGTTGCAGTATATTCTCAGTTCTTGTTAAACTAAATTAGCGTTTTACCGTTTAAACAAGAACAATGATAAAAAAAAGTTCAGAAAAAGCAAACAATTTCAGTTCAAATTTACAATATAATATTTAGGATAAGAACAAGACAATACGAAAATTTTGTTTAATTATTTTTATTGTAAACGTAAATAATTTTAAAATGTAGCGCAAATGCTTGGCGGGCCATTGTAAAGGGTGTGGCGGGCCGGTGTTTGGCCCGCGGCGGGCACAGGGTGTGCCGTCCTTGGTCTAGAAGCTAGGGTGAAGAGTGATACGCTTGCTGTGTCGTCCTTGCTGCTTCAGCACTTCTAGACCTCGAAAGTGCACAATACGTTCTCCCAGGCGGCCGCCTTAAGAAAGTAATTCTTAAAGAACACACAAACTGAAGTGAGACAACTGTAACACGTTAGACTCGCGGCTTTAATTCTCGGCAACGACAAGCCTGACTTTATATTCCCATGGTTTACTGGCGAATACTGCGATGGTTCCTTTACAAAGGCCATGGTTGATTCATATCCCAGTTCCAGAAATTGTGTCAAGTTGTGTATCGCGTCTTTGTCGTCAATCCGTAAAACCCAATTATTCTTATACTTACCCAATTATATAACACGGTATTGGTAAACAAATAGTCAAATCTGCACTTTACGTTTGACTAAGTTGGTCGTACAATGTTGCACTTTCCGGTGCAAAGGTACACTAAATGACTGAATTCTAAATAGATTGGTAGAATTTGTATGTATATGACTCATTCTAGTGGTTATTTAACAACCTTATGAAAAAGTTGGTCAATGTGTGTAAAAGAAAGAATCTGGCAGAATCAAAACGAACCCTTATCCCGTAATATTATAAAAAGTCTGTATACTGGTTAGGTTCTATTTTTCTACGTTTTCTTTTTTTTCGCTACTAAAAAGAGATATTGAAGCCAGCCAGCAAGGATAAGCACGGTCTGCAATGGGCTCTGGTGCGGACATATTGTCCTGAAATATTATTCCTTGAGATGTTATATGTGAAGAGAAGCAGAAATATTTCAATATATGTTATGTCTTTCTTATGTAATACACCAGAGCAGAGTACTGTTCTGTACTGTACATCGTGTTAAGCAATTTCATGCGAGTATTCTGTAACTCTCAGAATAGCTCTAATACACAGGGAGATATGTAAGCTTCAAGAATCCACTTTGGTGTCGGACGTCTTCCAGAATCTAGTTATTCAACGTGCGTATAGGGGCTTCGGTGGCCGAGTGGTCAGACCACTCGCCTCACATCAAGACGATCTGGGTTCGAATCCCGGCGGAGTCGAACGCCAAATTTTCTCAGGGATCTCACGTTTCCCCCGCCCTTATCATTCCGGCGCTGCTCCACACTCACTTCATATTATCCCTCACCAGCGCTGAATACTAAATATCTAGACGTTAAGCGCTATTCAAAATCTCTCTCACTCACTCGAAGTTGCTCATGAACCTGCTAAAATGTTGGTCCCTAACATGTGCAACCCCAATAAATTCAAATATAATTGTCTCTCGATAAGTCAAGGCCATTTAACAAATTAAAAATTCTCGATTTTTAAAAGGATTGTTGATACTTCATCTCTGGCTACGCGTTAAATAACTAGTTTTCATACGTAGTGTGTTTATCGCCGGTGTGTCATAGGCGACCGGTTTTAAATCCGAAAACATCACATTGAGGCTTAAATCATATCGATCTAGTACCGCTATACAAAAATGTTTGCAACTTTTGATTCGTCTTGTAGGTGTAACAATTACACAGTTTTCGCTATTGTATGCTAATGAACGTCATTCAGCCATTGAGATCGCATTTGAATAGATGTAAAAATCTTAAAAAACTGCGCATTGACAGTCCTAGATAACAAATTTGGTCAACTCAGTAAGCAGAACAACATGTTTCTTTAAAACAGTCTCCTCCCGCCGTATTCAGCGATAGAAAAATTGTAGCGCAGTGAAATACAGTTGCTCATTTCTTTATCTTGAAGTCAACAGGTAGTTGTATCGCTGATATTTGTATATTGCTCGTGTTAGAGTTTGAGCTAAGTAGTGTAACGCTAGATTATTAACAACTATATTTGGAAACTTTCTCTGCTGATCTTGTTACGTGTTTAGAACTGTATTTTTCTCTCAGTTTTGAAATAGAGGTGCAATGTATTGCAACATTGTGTGCCGTGTTGGCTCACCGTTTCAACTCGTATTTCTAACACCAGCTTGGCGTGAACGTGTGGACGGGCGTAGGCAGCCGATTTATTGGGCCGTTTCAACTACCGGCAAGAATAAACAGCGACACGTAGCGGTTTTCTCCAGCACAATATTCCGCCACTGCTAAAATAAATGAACCTTAAGTGCGTACAACGTACGAACGTGGTGGTTACAGAATGGTAACGTTTCATGCCATTATTCACTGCAAGTGCAGCAACATTTGAACCCTACATTCCATGACTGGAGGATTGGACGTGGCAGAGCAATAACTTGTCCCCCAACGGTCGCCAGGTTCCGATTATTCTTTACTTCAAAGTAACCGTTTATTCAAGAAGCGAGTGTTACAACAAAATGTAACTGAGGCACAATCTGTCAAAATCTGAAAATGCAATTAAAGTAAACGTCCGTGGATTTCAGCCATTGCGACGTCATTTTATTCGAAGGTGTCGGCTGTAAATCTGAGCAGGGCAAATATTTTTAACAATTGTTATGAAAATAATATATAATGACTTCCGGATAATAACAATTCTTTTGCTGTTCTCCGTTAGTTAGATTATTTTTCAAAACGAAAGTACCAAAAGAAAAATGTAATTTTTATTCTATTGTGTTTAATATTAAGATCATATGGCATTAATTACGTTTTCAAAGAGCGTGATTTTCCCTACAGTCAGTTAGTTGCGATTATGACTTCTGGGCCGTTACTCAATTTTCATCGTTATTACATCAAAATTTATTCATGATTTTTAACGTATTATACAAGTGGTCAGGCAAGTGTTTACGTATGACATTAGTATAATATTTCTAACGCACACAATCTCCTGATACATTTCTGGACAATACTTAAGTGTCCCGAAATCGTTGTTTTTTCAGGTCGCTGTAGGGACAACATATTGAATGACGTTTAATTAAAACTTTAATTTTTTTCGTGTCATAAAACTTATGATTTAGCGCATGTCGCACTAAAAATTTACACCGATAAAAACAACGTTTAAGATATATTAAAGTGCAAATAAATTTACCATTAAATTTAATTGCACAGTTAAATTAAAAGTCCTGAAAAAAGTTATTTTTTTTTTACATTAGCAAAATTGTTTTATTATAATTATAGTTTTGAAGCTGGACGCTGATTAAACAGGGGTTTATATCCGCCCGGGAAATAATAACATTTGCCCATTAAAATTTGACAACAGAATTATTTAATTTGATCTAACTCATCGTTTCTTTTACTTTTGTGAGCATTTAATTAAAATGTTGAACTCCATTTAGTAGGACTGTATTAAAAGAGGTTACAAGTTTACTTGTTTACAATTAACGTCTTCATTCAGTCTCGTGTTATGTTTAGGAACCCGTGAATTATAATTATTAGTAATTTACTTTCAAACAAAAGCGACAAAGTTATAGATATATACTCAGTAATGGTAAAATATTTAGTTCTCTAATATATGTCTGCAATATTCTTTAAGATTTGTAATAATGAAATTGCTCTTATACATTTTAGACCCCATAAAATTATGCCATAAGTAAAATTAATGACAACGGTTAAGGAAATTAATTTGGCACTCTTTATGAAATCATGTAAGTAATATCAATTATGAATAGCAATGGGCCCATAATACTACCCTGGACTACTCCATTATTTACTTAGGAACTGAAACATGTTATTCTATATAATTACAATTGTTTGTTGGAGTTAGTCCGACTCTTTGCCTGCATCCAACTAAGGTACGATTCAATCCATTTTAAAACTATATGTCTAATACCCAGTGCATCCGTCTTATCAAGCAATAATGTATGATTGCGGACTACACTTGGCACCTACCATTTCTTCGAAAATCACTTCACTGGTACGCTTGCTATCGTCACAATATATGAATTATTAGTGTTCTATAGAATGAAAATGTTTACGAATACATTTCTCCCTCATTAAATAATGAGGTAACTCAAATTTTCTGTGTATCGCGTGTTGCCTACATGTAAGGCTCCATATTATCTACGTCGATTTTCTTGAAAACGATTTACTTGAGGGTGTTGCGACAAGGCGACTGTTTTTATTCATTTGAGCCTCCTTCTACAAACTGTGTTATTTAATGTAAACAAATTGCAATAGTAAAACATTAAATGGCAAATAACTAACGTAACCAGCTCCACTATCTACTGCGAGTGAAAGTTCGAAATCATTTTAACCACATATTTTGCAGATCTTGTTATTACTAACCCGCACCGGAAAATTCGTTATTTGTTTCTCCTTGCTTTCAGTTATTGTGACAAATGTAATTTTCAACGAAAATTTTCAATCGCGAATTTCCCCCTTAAGATTTACGACAGCCAAAATGTTTAAATGCGTAACTTCGCCTAATTTTTACATGGTATCATCTCGCAAAATTTTTAACATTCTTTCGTGAACAACCAGTATATAACATTTGCTTCCATTGTAAGTACGAAAATTTTGTCTAAATTTTTTTACCGTTTAATAAAATGCATCGTGGTTTCATAGTGAGATTGTTCCTCGTTATTCATCATTCCAAGTCAGTTTATTATTTGGGCGTCCTTTATATTTGTCATCGAGTTGGTATCTTCTAGACAATCTTATTTGTGTTTGCTTTTCTCGTTTATTATTCTTGTTTCAAAAAGATCAGCAATGAATTTCTCGGAATTCCAAAAATTTTTAGCATAAGTCTTTTTAACGGTTTTTGCGAGTGGCTGTATCCTACACTCAGTATTTTTGCGCCCGGCAAGGTATATTGAGTATATAAACTTCGTTTCATGCAACTTCAGTAAAAGTTTGAGAGTTCGGAGGACACTAATTTGTTAAGCCCGCTACACACTATCCATAGTTCAGTATAGAATTCCGTACCTAATTCAGTACAAGTAGCACTGCAACAGTGTTACCGAAATTACACTGGTTCCAGACAGAATTCCGTACTGAATTTCACAGACAGAGCCCGTTCTCGTTTTCATCGTAGTGTATGCTCACGCGCATGCGCAGTGCATAGTTTCAGCTACCGTGCATGCAAAGTATGCAAGTAGGGTTGCCAATATCATTTTAATATAAATAAAATTCTTGTTTCCTACTAAACAAATGACCATCGGAGTTTTCAAAACTTAAATAATACAGGATTGTTTCACTTTTTTTAGCAATTACGCGTATGTCTTGTATTCTGAAATAGTTTTCGCAAATATTACTGTTGCACTTTATGGAATATAGCAACCAACATCTTCTTTATGTGCCGATACATGTTAGTAAACAAAGATAGTGCGTACACAACACAGAAGTTTTGTTACATATTTCTGGTATAAAATCGCAATCTAAATATATGAACAGAGTTAAGTAAGTAAATGAGTTGATAATTAAGGCTAGAGTGTACCGGGCTTTATGTATTGTGTATGTTTGTCACAATGTGGGCCTGGCAGAATTGAAACTGCTGGTGGTGGTGCAGGTGGCTGGTGGGCTGTGATTGGTTGATATGGACCAATCACAAAGTGCCGTTGACAATTGGTAGTTGCTGATGTTATTGCTGATCACAAATTGTAATTCCTATTGTAGGTGCTGGCTTGGTAGTAAACAAAACTCAGATAATGGTCGATACAGTTTAATAAAGTATACAAATATTGCGTGCTGTTTTGTGAGTTTAACTTTTGTATGATATACGGAAATTTCCGTTTATAGTTAGTGTAGGAATATCATTTGTAAACACAATACTTACCTCTTACAAACAAAAACATAACCCTAATCTTTTTTCGTAGCAATGAAATATTGCCGAGCTTTTTGTACAAAATTGTATGCTAAATGCTAGGGCAACAAAATTTTAAGTGGCCAGTAGCATCCTCTATATACAATATTTCAATTATTTTTAAAAAGAGTTCTTTGTTATTTGTTTTAGTAGACTGAATTCCAGTTGTGACAGGCGTTTATGAAACTTCACTCGCTGGGGTAGGGTAGGTTATGTCGGTCACGTGACCGGGTTTTGACGATTACTAAGATATAATGAAAGCCTGCAATGCTGCTCAAGGTTTAAAGATGGCGAGAATAAAAAAACCTACACGTTTTCTACTTCCACAGTGAATTTTTTACACATTATTTAATTTATTAATAAAATAATACTAGTTCTCGTTGTTGATCGATAGTTGAAAATTCGAACACGGATACATATCACTCGGGTTAAATTTTGAACACTTCGAACTTTCCCTGCCCCTTAATTTGCCCATGCTCGTCAAAGCATCGTCTGATTGGTTGCTGCGTCGCGATCACGTGGTAGTAGTTGTGTCCAGCAGCCAAGAAGTTGAAGTTCGGAAACTTTGCCTTGTAACTACCAACTACACTACTGCTAGTAAGTTGGTGACATCACGAAAAGCCGTTAAAAAAAATTAGAGCCCACCAGCCACCTGCACTACCTCCAGCAATACCAATTCTGTTAGGCCCTTAAGGCGGCTTTTTTTTGTCGTAAAGTGTTCTTGAGATATAAATTCTCCATTGCATTATGACTGGTGTTACAACATGTAAACTGTGTGCTCTCAACTGCCTACTTTACTGATGTTATGTAAACTGGAGTGTATCCGTCAATTTTTATCATAAACTTAAACGGATTTCATATTTATCTTAGACTAGTTGTTCGTTCGCGGCTTTGCCTGCGTTTAATGCCTGTAGCATACCAGGTAATGCCGGCAGTGTTCTTTTAATTAAAAAAAAAAACACAAATACATACAGGTCCGCGAGCAATGTGATTGTATCAGGTTATGTTTCGAGAGGAGCGCAAAAAGTTACTTCGTATTAATTACTTATCGATGGTTATATTTGTTTTTCGGGTCGTATGCCTTGAGTGGTTTACAATCAATATTTCCATTTGTGGTAATTAGTTGACTGTATCCAGTAGAAAAACTCGCATAACTCTTTAGATATTTACTTAACTATCAATCTGAAATAAACAGGACCTCAATTTTACAAACGATTCTATAAATATTGAGGGTGAATCGAAAACAAAATTTACGTCTTTCCACACCTTTCAGGAGTCGGATTTTAAAAAATCACCAAAATTAAATTTTAAATGTTTGTATCCAACTGAAGTGAAAAATACGATTATAGCCCGTTGGTTCGAAGCGATATCAGCAATTCGTTAAAAACATATGTCATCCATTTACTTCATGAAAAGTCACATATAAAAAAAA
This sequence comes from Medauroidea extradentata, assembly GCA_003012365.1. Classification (NCBI taxonomy): domain Eukaryota; kingdom Metazoa; phylum Arthropoda; class Insecta; order Phasmatodea; family Phasmatidae; genus Medauroidea; species Medauroidea extradentata. Next base: position 20,024 of record PNEQ01110420.1, read on the forward strand.
ATGTGGAAATTAATTTTCGGGTTCGACAGATATTGATGATCTACAGGAAACACATTTGACGTATTTTCGCCACTTTAGGGTTTGAATTTTGAAAAATCCTTTAATCGTATTGTTTACTTTTTACTAGTGTCCTACTGAAGTGAAAACTACGATTATATATTTTCTGTTCATCAATATATTTGGTTCATTCAAACACTTTCATCTATTTTCACCTCTTTAACTCCCATAGGTGTCGAAAATCGAATAATCATAGACATTCTTGACAGGTATCTAAGTAAGCACCATTAGTAAGCAAAAATCACGTTGATATCTAAAAATTTGTGGGTTCAATTAACATCTATAGTAATTCTATCATTTATTTCACCTTTTTTTTACCCGAATTGGAATCGAAATTGGAAAAATCTTTCAAAATGCTATGAGTGTAATTACGTAAGAATCATTCTGAATCATATAGAACTTCGATGGCTCGATTGGTTCAATGGATATGAAGGAATATTTAAAAAAAATTTTAATGACGTCTATTTCACCCCCTAACTTATCCTAATTTTGACTCTTGTACAAGTATCCAATTCAACTTAAAATAACGATAATGGCACGTTGCGGTAGATCTGTAACGACTAGTTATTTAAAAAAAACACACATTTTTACAATTTTCAGCCCTTAGAGTTATAATTTCTAAAAAAAAAAAAAACTCTTAAATATTCTATTTTGGGTATTTACGTAATCATAATTTAAAAAAAAATAAAAAAGCTTTTCTACATCACGAACAGTTTGATAGGTACGGAAGAATATTCCTAAACACATTTTACGTCAGTAGTATAGTTTTTTTCATTCTAGTACAAGATTCGGGATGGGGCACGGGGGCTTTGCGCAGCATCTTATTTCGTAATTATTCGCATATGGTCTACCTTACATCTTAGCTTCTATACGTGGTATTGATTCCCAGCTACCCTTGTACACGATGTTATTTAACAACACGGACAAGCTCCGGCATGTGATTCCTTATGAAAAAACTAGCAGAAACTATATTTTGCAATTTTCACCTAAATTTAATATTAAGGGAGTAATGAGACTCTGAATATCAACATTTATAATCGTATTTCCTCAAAATATCGGAAAATAAATTATATAAAGACAATATTTTCAACACTGCTTAATGCTGTTAGGGCCATCAAACCATCAGCAAATACAACTTTATACCTTCAACCCTTATGAAAATAGAAGGGTTGACTGCCTTCTAACTGCATAAAACTATTTTACCGTCAGGATTTTCGAACATTTGAAGATGGTTTATTGAGAAATGAGACCTGTGTAACAAGAAAGGCCCTCTTGTTACAACTGTCTAGGACATATCGCTTATGCTCAAAACACATCTGAATATACGCGCAGACATACAGAGCCTAGAGCATAGGCAGATCAGTTTGTGTTAGTATTCTGCGTATCATGGCAGTTGTGGACGAAAATGGTAGGTCCGAGGCAGCCGAAACATGTTTAAATGGTACTGTGTTCGTCATGCTGATAATAAACCAAACACGAATAACTTCATGAGGTAATGCTTGGGAAAAAATATGGGAAAAAATAAAAGTACAGTGTCGGTATCAATGTTGCTTCTCCAAAGTATGGCAACTACAACCGCCACAGCGGTATAGTGGTCACAATGCTTGTCTCCCTACAAGGCGATACGGTTTTGATTACCGCTGGACACACCAAATTTCACATGTGGGAATCGCTTTATCGTTGATCTCCCATTTTCCTTATCCTCCATTCCCAGTGCAACTCCATGATCACACCATGTCATCACTCTTTGGCTCTCAAAACCTCAAATGTTACAAGCCACCCTAATCTCTTCGTTCATTCTGACAGTATTCCTACAAGAAATCCTTCATGTTTGGTACTGGTCCTAAAGTCATAAAAACGCTTTTACGTTTGTTGTTTTTTTTTGTAACTGTTAATGACTTTATTTGTTTAATTTCAATACTTGTGTACAGTACAGTGGTTTGCATTGCTATCACGTAATATTTTGTTTTTAAAATGCGTCTCACCCACGATCGCAACCCTCACAACTACTTCTGCACGTGTATTGCAAGTAGTGTACACTTCTCGACACACACTGTCTACGCACGCATGCTACTTCTTTAAGGAGTTTGACTAAAACTGTTTATTTCGGCAAGACTAAGTTCTCTGAGCTGTTTTTATGTTTTCAATCACACCCATGTTACAAATTAAGAGAATATCATGACCTACGACATTTCCAAAGTTGTAACATATCCGATGTATTGCAGCATCGTGTGAGTGAGTGAGAGATTTTGGTCAGCGCTTAAAATCGAGGTCTTCAGCGCTGATGAGGGGTGACATGAGGTGAGTGTGGAGCAGCGCCGGAATGAAAATGGTGGGGGAAACGGGAGATCCCCGAGAAAACCCGCCGACCAACGGTATCGTCCGGTACGATTGCCACATGCGAAAATCCGGGGACCGACCCCGTCGGGAATCGAACCCGGATCGCCTTGGTGGGAGGCGAGAGGTCTGACCCCTCGACCACCGCGGCCGCAGCATCGTGTGGGGATCGTAACATTTGTGCAAATCGATTACTTTGAAAATCCAGTTTTTTTTTAAGACAGCATCGTGTGGGGATCGTAACATTTATGCAAATCAATTACTTTGAAAATCCTGTTTTTTTTTTTTTTTTTTTTTTTTTTTGAAGACAGCTTGCTTTAGAGAAACAACATTGATACCGACGCTGTATTATTATTTTTCTTTTCCAAGTATTACCTCACGAAGTTATTCGTGTTTGGTTTATTATCAGCATGACGAACACGATGCCATTTACGCAGGTTTCAGCTGCCTGGGACCTACCATTATCGATCACAACTGCTACGATATGTACGCAGACTGCTAGCAACAAACTGATATGCGACTTTAACATTATTTTACTTGTTGTTTACAGTGAATGTACACCATCGTATGTACGCTGCAAACATCACATGGATGTTCACAACATTGCCTATGCTCTAGGCTCTGTATGGTAGCGTGAATATTCAGGTGTGTTTTGAGCATAGGCGATGTGTCTTAGACAGTTGCAACAAGATCTTTTTTTGCTATACAGGTCTCATTTCTCAATAAACCGTCTTCAAATGTTCGAAAATCCTGACGGTAAGATAGCAGTATTCAATTATAGGGTAGCCACCCTTACTGTTTTCATAAGGGTGGAAGGTATCAAGTTTTATTTTCTGTTGGTTTGAATGTCCCAACAACATTAATCAATGCTGAAAATATTGTTTTTTAAGTCGTTTAGTTTCCAAAATTTTGGGGAAATGCGATTTTAATTCTTGATTTTCAGAGACTCATTACACCCTTAGTTTTAAATTGAGACGAAAAATGCGAAATATAATTTCTGCTTAATTTTTAATAAACGAATCACCTGCCGGAATTTGTCGGTATTGTTCAACAACATCCTGTATGATAATGCACCATCTTTTTTCACCTGTTATATAATTGCCTTCTAGGCATCGCTAATTATTTACTGATCATAATGACCGTTTCACATGCAGACTATAGCGCTGATCCTTACTACCAGGAGGTCTACCTATATTCTTAATTAACTTCCGGAGTCACCTGCTAGAATGCGTTGGTATTGTATTTACTGATGGTAAATTTCTTCTGTGTTTCCAGTCCTCAACACTAGGAACGCTATCCAATAAGGTCGGTTTTCCAGCTACTGTATGAACAAGCTTTTACATAATCACCTTTGAATTCGATATTCCCAAACCTACACAGTTAAACAACTTTTGCAATTTTACGAAATAATTCTTTGGAAATTAGTCTCCAAAAATTATTTTTGTAAGTTTTTTTATAAGTTTACAAGATTATTGTAAACTTCACAGAAAAAGGCTTGTAAATATAAAAATATGTATGTACCTATACTGTCAAACATTTCTGTACATTTACAAACACTAACTGTTCATTTACAAATAAATTATTGTACTACATTTTACGATATTCATTTGAAGTGTCGCAAATTTTGTTCCGACAACCAGTTTCCAGGAAATTCTTTTGTCGAAGTAGAATATATTTTGTAAAATATGTCAGGCAGTCAAGTGTTATTTGGTTTCACACCAAACACTATGCTTATAAAAATATATCCTACTAATTTCTACTAATATTAGGAAAATTTAGACCACTTAAATGACCTACGACATTCGTGTTGAAGTGTATAAAACGTATAAATGTTCTAGCATTAGTTAACTAATTTTATCTTGTAAATGTACGAATTTTTTACTGTGTACCCCACTACACCTGCATCGTTACGTGGCGTCGCTCGCATTTTATGACAAATAGTGTGGCATGGATTTTGTTAAGGTCGTAGTTAACCAATTCGTAAATTTATGTACTTGTATGCTTTACGTTAGTCGATAGTTTATTTCTGTAAGTAGCTGCGCATGCCATCATTCTATAGGCTAATAGTTAAGATAAACTTACACTGTGCATAACTGAACGTATTTCCACTTCCTATATGATTCTGTGTCATCATGTATGACGCTAAACAGCAGAAAGTAATCTTAAAGTGTTTTCATACTTGTAAGACTTTGAATTCATGTAGGTCCTAGAATAAATTTGTACTAATCCATATTAGGTAGTAAATGAAAATATGAATTTATTTGCTCTTTGTAATACTCGTTTTTATAGTTTTAATATAACGCTATGAAAATATCACTCTTTTCACGCTTTTGACAGGACTTGTTAGAGTTTATACTACTTGTAGGTCATTACGTAATACTTTTTTTTTGTAAAAACACACTTTTATAAAATTTTGGTGATGGTAGCTGATAAACTACGCAAATCACATACCCAAACACCATGGCCAAATATTACGCCGTTTACGGACTTGTTTCCTGCCCCTTCCCTTTCCTACTAACCCACGTCATCTTGTGTATCGATGCCTATATGTAACTCAAATAAGGAGACCGCCTGGCTACACAAAACCAAATATACTATTCCGTCACACATAGGGACCCTAAATTTTCACGAAAGATTCTGGCAATAATTTGTTTCGCAATGCCTTGTTCATATCTGCTAGTTTTACTTCAAGTTCAGTAGTTGGATGTTTTTGCTCTCTCGCGTATTGGTGTTCTACTTGCAAATCAAAGACGTGTGGTGTCTCGATAACCATAGTCTGATTATCACAGTCAAATAAGAGACACCTCTGCTCAAAAAAACACGCTGCCAATAACCATGAAGTAGAGCTGCAGATGTGAGCGCATACAAGTTGTTGCAGAAATATTTTCGCGAAAATTCAGGCTCCGTAATCATACATCATACGGACACCAAAAATCATCGATTTCCTAGCATTTTCAAGAAAACTGATTCTACTCTTTTGTAATAAAACTCATTTAACTTACTAAACTTCGAGTTTTGTGAACTCTCCTTTAAAAATCTACCCCATATTTATTCGTCGCACTTTCCTCTTTATCCGTGGATACTTTAGTTTTTTTACTTCACACTAAATAAATTAAATAAAACTAAATAAAAATTATTTGTATTTTTAAAAAAATATTTAATTTTTTTAAATTTTTATTTTCAGTTTCAACTTTTTTTTCAAATATTTTTATTCTTTAATTTTATGAGCATGTCATTGTAACCTGCAATGTCTCTATCCACTGTGATTTTTTGAGTTTGGTATATCAGTTGGTTTTAGTGTAGTCGTTAAAACGGAAACATGCAAAATATGACTTTAACAAGTCATTACGCGAAAACTATGAGAGAAAAAATTTATTTCACAAGAGCCAAATTTAGTCACATTTTATGTCTAAAATAAGAAAAAAAAATATTTGGTAAAAATAAAAAATGGTGATGAAAATTGCGGTAGACCGCGCCCTTAACTGTTTTGTGACTTCTTGGTGACTCCTTAGTGACTGCTTTGTGACTTATTGTGACTCCTTCGTGATCGAACATCTGAATTCATACTGGATTCCTATCTGGATTCATGTAGTGTTTCACCAACATTTGTGTTTACCACCTGGATTCATACCTGGTTTTACCAATATCTGGATTTACCATCATCCAAATCCACCAAATATCCGGATTGATTAACATCTAGCTTGATCAACATCAGGAATCTTAACAAGAAAGTAATGACTACATAATCTGACTGATTATATATTTGTTAGTTATGGCAGACAGTTACCAGTTTCATAGTTTAGCGTACTCACGAGCCTTCACAAACATACCTGTTTTAGTCCATTGTTACATTAATAAACTAATACTTCCTTTCATGTTTTGCTTGTGCGGGATATTTTTGGTTTCTTGACATCTGCAAGATAACTTTGCCAAAGAACATTAAGTTATGTACCGGTATTCTGTATCTAATAATTTGTACCGGTATTCTGTATTTAATAATTTGTACCGGTATTCTGTATTTAATAATTGTTCACATATTCAATTTCGATGTAGAAATATTGTGAGCGAAAGAAATAACTCTCACTAACATTAGTTAATAGTGTTGCCAAAATACTAAAACTAACAGTTTAAATTTTTTGTAAAATTGTTAACAACTTATATTGTAATAAAAATCTAAATGCATACGATATCTTTATATCTTGTAGTCTGGAGTATTTTTTGTTTTTTACCTTTTGTAACTGAATTATGAAGTGTTGGAAATAAGAAATATGGAATGTTTTTGCTTGCAAATGATACGACTGTCAAAGATGTTTTTTTCTTCGCAACCTATATCTTCGCTAGCTAAGTCTTTACTGGACGAAGAACTCTCAAAAATTATTATTTGTGAGGGCTAACGTAAAGTAAAACTGCTCTCTCTCAAGGTACTTGACGTGCAGGTAGGTACTATTTTGTATTCTGTATCGTAGTACATACATACATACATACACATTTATATGAAAATAATATTTTTGAACAGTAACACGGGCTCGGCTTCTTTTGTCTTGTGCTGTGATTTAAGCTTGGTTCTATGTCAAGTATGATTTCTCGCACTAGAACATTAAAGTTTAAGTTTCCATGACGAAAGAGAGCATTATTGGTTGTCGTGCGATGAGCCTAAGATATTAATATTGACTTAACGTAGGCAGAGATCGAGTGACAAATGTTACAGCTAGAGAAATAACGACATTTCAAGTGCTGCGCGATATGCATAAGAATGTTTCTCCATTCAAGCAGCAAGCGAACATCTGCTTGTATGTTAGCTTTATTTGTACAAGTTCGTATTACCACCAAAATAATCAATCTAAGGAAATAAGCACACATCGTATATCGCACCGGTACAAAATCAAAATTGTCAATTTTTCTAAAACTAAAATTTTCATAATTCTGAGTACTTAAATTTTTTTGAACATATTAAATTGTATTCTATCAGTATTCACCGTCCAGCATCTGAAACGTAAATGTTTGTCACCTCTGTTATAAATGTATATAGGTATTTTTAAGTCAGTATTATTAAGTTCTTAGGAAAAGTTATAAAATTGTATTGTTTTTTAGTTTCCAACCAAAGCTACGTTATTGCTAGCAGGCAGTTTTAGTCGTGTATAGGCAATACGATACAGGAAACTCGCAAAACAACGATGCTGAAAGGTTACGAAAATTCGGTGTTTCTGTTTTCACGTTGTAGGTGTCAGGCATTAACGCTGACCGTCTGTATTATGCATCTACATCTTAACTCCATATTATTTATAATAATATAATCGTTTCTCAGTCAATTAGATAATTATCGCATTTTTAACTGGTGTAAAGAAAAATACTTGCTTTATTGTTCTATATTTTTTTAAGCATATATTTAGAGCTGCATGTAATCGTTGACACATTTCTATGTCAGTCCAAACGTTTACTCTTAATACAGTAGTGAGTAAGCAATACGGAATATAAGGAATTAACGTGTAAACTGTGCTAATGGAAAATCGATGCTAGTGTATCTGCGGTTCTCGGGCCGTTGTGTCAAACGTGTTAAAAGTCACCTTCTGCATAAATCTAGTTGTTCCGTACACCAATACAAATGGCAATCATATATTTCAACAAGCCCAGATAATCCGATACTTATTTTATTTTAATTTGAACCAAGGACTGTATCTCATTGCTGCATCACGTACTTCTGTATCAGTTAACTGCTTTCAATTGTTTGGTACTCATTTACAAGGAATAATGTAGCATATAGCCTATTCGCAAAAATTACCGAAGCTGAAATGTTATGAAAAAAAGTGGTATTGTTAATCGAAAATATGGACATCCAGTTTTTTTGTTCCGACCTTATGTAAGATTTAAACATGTTTAATTAGACCTTAAGCATGATTTTCTATCGTTTTCAATCAGTATCAGCCATAAAGTAAAACCAACTTTTCGAGCTACAATTAACAGCCCCTGTGTGTTCGTTATACTTCCTTATGACTGCATGTTTTTAAACATTACTTAGAGTAATTACTTAATTGTTTTACAAAGATGCAGAAAAGCCTTTCATTATTATTATTTCGTGCAGCAGTCTAATTGATGTTAGAATTTACATGCGTGATCCTGAAACACGTCATATTTCTCTTTATGCTTTACTAATTTTAATTACCGAACTTTTCACAAGTATGCGGAAAAAACACGCATACACATATATATATATTACTTTTAAAACTTTAAATATTTTATCATATCAAACAATGACAATACACCGTTACAGGCACGATTAACAATAAATTAATTCTTGCTTAAAATAGTTATTTAATTAATGTACAAACAATACGTAGCAGCATTTGCGCATAGTAGGAGTTTAATTTGTTACGGAAAATCGATTAGGTAATCGAACTGAGAACCCTTGGTCACACTACGACCCTTAATTGCATCAATAACGTTCGTAATTTATTCTTGGACAAAAATTTGCGCGCTAAAAACTCTGTATCTCCCCTTTTATGTAAGTTGTCAATTTATCATTTTTTGCATTAAAGATAGTAGTAGCAAATAGGACTCCGGCAGCGACGGTGTATGGTGATGATTACTGATTAGTGAAAGTAAAAATTTGCGCGTTCTATGACCCGCATGCATCTAATGTTATATGTATACTCAAGTCCCGTCAATTTGTTCGTTGTCTGTTGTTCCTGTGAGTAGCAACTAATGTACACATTTTCGGACAGGGCCGCAACTAGGGGGGGGGGGGCAAGCGGGGCATACGCCCCGGGCGCCAAGCTTTGGGGGGCGCCGAAATCGCTTGCACTTATACCCTCGAAAAATTTCGGAAAGAACATAAACGTAACAGAATTTTAATCTACAAGGGGAAACAACGTGAAGCTTATTATTATAAAACAACTGGGACATTGAGGTTTTCAGTTTCAAATGTGTCCTTAATACATGAAGAACGTAAGCAGAGTGATAGAGAGGGGCGAAAGGGGTGTATAGGAGGCGCACGTCGCGCACTGATTGGCGCATGGCATCGTGACTCATCGAGGACGTGAGTCATAACAGAGCTGTTCCTAAGTTGACATTGTTTGGCGTGGCGTATCGTGTTTTCAGTTTGTATATCTGTGACAGTGGCTACCCTTGGTTGTGTTGTTCGCGAGGGATTTTTGTTGCTTTGAAATTTACCACTTAAAATGTATATAAAAAAAAAAAAGAAACCCTTCGGGAGCAGAATACTGAAAGAAAGCCAAGGAACAAGATAAAGCAGCTCATCTGTCATCATCTTTCATGTCTTCATGGTTGACAGACACCGAATGAAACAAAGGTATGTTAAATAAATTCACGTAATGTCTTATAATATTTCAATGTAATGTTTGCTGACAATTGTGGAATAAACTTGCGAAATCACCAGACTCCTGTTGCCAGTCACATTTGGTTTTTTGTTTGGGCAATGCAACTTTTCTATTATAGAGCACTAAAAAAGCCCTTCTGAACTAAATTCAAAGAACTTGTTTGTCGTACTAGTGGTAACGAACGAAAGTACGAAATGT
>PNEQ01110421.1:0-10966 GCA_003012365.1 Medauroidea extradentata
AAACAAGATGGCGTCCGGAAACAAGATGGCGGCCGGAAACAAGATGGCGCCGGGTTACAGGGGTCAAAGGTCAAGGTCACGGGGGTCAAAGGTCAAGGTCACCCACACACCCACAGCCCCCAGCCCCTGCGCCCGGACCGCCATTTTCATACTACTTATATATATATATATATATATATATATATATATATATATATATCATCCGATGCACGTTTAGATGATGTGCGATATGCGATAGTTGTAAGTTCAAAGTTACAATATGAAATGTTGTATTTTTTGCAACAGGCGCTCGCCGAAGCAAGGACAGTGCTTATGCTAGTTATTGTGCGTTGAAAAAAAGAGAGTGAATGTCCATATAACGCTGTACTGCAATCTAAGCACGAGAATCTCTATAGGTCGCATTACTGATTCTTTACCAATGAACTAGAAGATTATTTGGTAAGTTTCAGTACAAAGACAAGAATAGTTACAGTCATTATTCACAAGCGACAACTTGCACATACTTTTTATTCACCATTGTCAAGACATTCATGTAAATTTTTAAATAGTCTAAATTGTTTCTTTTGTTGTACAGTATTTCTTCTTATGTGTTAAATTATGCATAGTAAGGAGCAAATGGTCCTACTGTTGTATACTTTTTTTTTGTGTCGGAACAAGACATTCTTATTAGGACTTGAAAGTAATATGTAACATAATAGTATCGTGTGCGATTTCAATGAATATTTACAAGTAAAACTATGTTTTAGCAACATTTAACTATATTATGTGTCCGTGTTTATTCCCCAACATAATTCAATCGTGAACTTGGAAACCATGTTTTGGAAATTATACTTTTGTATTTGGTTTCGGAAAATGTGTTTGTTAATGCAGACTACGAAAAATTCACAAAATCGAAGGAGCATGGAATGCACATACATCTGCGCAACTAGACATATTTAATTTTTCGAATTCCCTGATTCCGTACGTCGTTCACAAGGGCGTTTTTACGTTCTACTGCGTTGTTTTCGCTTACCTGTACATCTTGGAAAAACTAAGTTTCATAAATAACATTACTACGTACATTCATTTAATTTTAAATTAGCTTTAAGATTTTTGGGGCGATATCAGGAAATATTGTAATTTATTGTAACTACGGTGGAATATTTCAAAATGTTTTCTTGGCGAGTTTATACAACGTCATAATAATTGGCAAATATTTACACGCTTTGAGAGTTAAATGGGTCGGGTTTCCCATACAATACTCGTACGGCATTGCACGAAACTTTGAATTTAACTTTTACATAAACTCTTTTAATAACATAAGTTACAAAAGAACGTATAGCCGAATAATGGTACTCAAACTAACGTAAACTACGAATGAATGGCATACAGTAGTAGTTTAATATCTTATATATTTTATTTATATGTTGCGGTAGTGTATAATACTTACTCATGTATTCGTTCGGTTATGCAGTCCTGCGTATTTTGTCTTTACGAATATAGACCGTATAGATTATTTTATAAGATAGTTTAGTCGTATTTGTAGAGATGTAGACTACTAAGACTAGCGATGTTTAGAATTTTGAATAAATAATTGGAGTTCGTTGGTCATTCACATGCTTTAGCACAATGATATTTAAATATAAAAATAAAAATACTTTTATTTTATTATATTTATGTGTGATTAAGCAGAAATTTTTAAAATTTATTTCGTATATTTGTGATAAACTGTGGAATGTTGATGAATAGTAAATACACACTAAGAATGATAATAATATTAATATGCCTTGTTATAACTTTTGATTTTAAATGTGTTATTGAAGGTAGCTGCCTGAGCGGATGTATTTAGTGTATCGGAGGTCCAGAAGAGCGTAAGCGATAAGGACGACACACCACGCACATCACGCATCACCATGGCCTCTAACCGCAAGTCACTAAACATGAGCGCAGGTTTCCCACAGATAGCTCGCCTCGGCGAGACTTTCAGTAGCGGCCATAAAGGGAGACTTGGCTCATTTACCATTACTGACAATGTATCACTACTGTGTTAGTTGTATAATACTTCACAGATTTATGATTGAATGAAACACGTTTACATGTTCTAATAAGCACTGCTGTTGCTTCGCAGAATGAGAATAGTTTAAAAATTTTCAGTGGGAGTTAAAAATAAAATTAACACAAGACGGTGCCAAAAGTTTTATGTCCTGCCATAATAACGCATATTTTCGGCCACAATAAATCAATCTTAAAATATAACTGGTGAGCGCAAGAAATGGTTATAAACACGTGTAACGATCTATTAATGATGTTCCAAGGCAGAACCATGCTCGTCAAACAGTTTTCGAATCTTCGTGGGCGTCACCGAGATAAGAACACACAAGTCATTGGTAGCACGCCTTATTCAATTTAACAAGTAAATCCCTGTCCTTTCCTTTGTTAGGGATCTGTGGAGTAGACAGTGCACTTAACATGGTAGTTACTCTTGATAAAGTTGTACCTCGTGGTTATATGTACATATACACACACCTACACACCAAACAGGGCCTGTGCGTCCATGTAGACGAAATAGACGACCGCCTAGGGCGTCAAGCAGTCGAGGACGGCATAATGTTGTACATCATATCTAGAACTCTTGGCCATTTGAACAGAAAATCAGTAGAAATATACATATTTTGTAGGAATTTGTAACTATCTGCGTAATTATTACTTCCCATGAACAATGGTTCAGTATTATACCGATTTCATACAATGGTATGTTTGGGATTTTCCAATTAGTCCAGGTAAACATATGAGTAAGTTGCCAAGGAGAAATTTTTAAGACGAAAGTAATATGATGAAAAATTAGTGAATGTTTTGGAGAAGAGGAGGTGGGCTCTTAAGTTTTTCGCCTAGAGTGCCAAAAAAATAGAAAATTAAGGAAAGGGGAAGGGGCACTTCATATATTTCGCCTAAGGTGTCTGCTCCACCTCGATCTTGATCTCGTATATTTGTGATAAAAATACCTATTGTAGAATTTGCACCGGTCTTGCACACACACACACACACACACACACACACACACACACGCATATTTTCGTATTATGTGTAGATTCCCAGTGATAATGGGCGGAGTTCGTCCATGTACAGTTTTGCCTTGTTGACTACACGTATAGCTTAGCATGCTCAACGAAGCAAAATTATTTCAACCTGTTAATTGGTTTGGGACTGTTTGCTCACCGCCAGTCCGTGAAGTGACCTAGCCAATTTCCGGTGCGTACACGCTAACACAAAGGAGTTCGGGCAGTTTTGTAGGCTATGGTGGCAGGTGAACTCATTGGCGGCGGGCGATTGGCTGAGGGCGGCGGGCAGATAATACGCGGGCGGCTCGCACCTCCGCCGTTTATTATTCCGCGGTGGGGCGCGTGGCCGCAGAGGCTGATGGAGGCCGGCGGAGGCGATAGTTCGTGGCCACTGTAATTACCGCGCGCGAGAGCCAATGCCATTGCAGGGGGTTCCCCTGAGGAACACGGGCTCGTCTCGCACGCATGGAATATTCACAATCTACTTGTGTCTGCGAGGAGCCTCGTGTTACCGACAGCGTGCCAATTATCCTCTCCCCTCCCTCACCTTGATCATTCCGCCCTATAATACGTCATTCTCTCGGGATCCACTCGCCCTTACCACTATTACCGTGATTCCATTAGCAGGTAGCATTTCCGTGGCCAGGCAGGATTGCACGCTTTCCCCGTGTTGAGAAGCTTTTATCTACTTCGTGTGCTGCAGTGGCTTCATGCAGCCTGTAGATGGCTCCTGTGTTCGCAACCTGTTACTGCAGTCTCCTCATACCAGCTCTGACTTTGGCCAGAACATTTCTCTGGTTCAATAACCTGTAGCTTAGCCTCAAAGAATGTATGTGTAGATTCCTAGGTTTATTGGAGGCCGCGGTGAACGAATAGTCAGACCATTTGCCTCCCACCAAGGCGATCCGGGCTTGAGTCTCGGCGGGGTCGGTCCCCATATTTTCTCATTGGGAATCGTACCGGACGATGTCGTTGGTCAGCGAGTTTTCTCCGGGATCTCCCATTTCCCCCGCCCTTCCATTACGGTTGGTGCTCCATACTCGCATAACGTCACTCCTCACCAGCGCTAAAGACCTCGATGTTAAGAGCTCATCAAAATCTCTCTCTCCTTCACACACACACACACACACTCACGTCTAGAATTATTGATTTCATGTTTGCATTCTTGATCATAATTTTATGACTTAATTTTGAAATTCAGAGCCAGTTGGGACGTAAAGCATAATTTAACAGAATTTTTTTTACTATAAGTTTCCTGACCGATAACTATATCTAATTACGTGAAACTGAAAACACTAAATTATTAGTTTATCTTCAGTTACGTTAACACATAACAAAACGGTAAAGGTATGTAAAGAAATGTGTTTTTTAAATATAGGTCAACACGTCATCTACTTTGTACTTAGCTTCCTTTTTAAATTATCCAAACTGGATTTATGTTACGGAGAAATTTGATTATAAACACGAACTTAAGGGAACTCTCCTTTCTAAGCAGATACCAGATGTTCGCTGAAATACATAATTGAGTGTGCATTTAGCTACGTCTACATTATTGTCTGCGCACCCTCAAGGAAGCGTCAAATAATTCAAAGTTTAATTGGACGCCCTTATACACCAGTGGACTATGCGCTATTTAAACATTCTGAAATTTCTTCAGATTTCAAACAGCCTTATTAAAATATTTTATTCCTACGAAGTCAATATTTATGATGGACCATGCGTTAACTGTATAAGGTATTAATTAAACATGCTGAAATTTCTTTACATTTCAAACAGCCTTATTTAAATATTTTAGTCCTATGAAGTCAATATTTATGACAACAGGATATAAGACTAAAATACCTTTTGTAGAACTTATTCAAAGCTGAAGAATATTTTATGCAGTACATATGTAACAAATGGCACACAGGCTAATGGTGCGCAAAACGGTCCAATTTTGTGACATGAACTTACAGTTGTTTGAAATGTAGCTTGTGACGAATAGAAAACACAATTTTTCGTGTCTCTAGTTTAAGTGGTGCCACGTTGGCATGGGAGCATTGCTGAAGTGACCGCCTGTTCAAGTTAACGAGTGGTGTGCAGAGGTTCGGCCGAAATAAATTTGTTCGAAAACTACTTACGTGCGTGAGTAGCATCAGCTTAGGTAGAGCGTTAAAAAAAAACTTATCAAATATATGTGCGTGCACCAATTTCAGGTCCTGAACATACTTTTAAACTATATTTTCTTGAAGCCGAAAACGGCGAAGATATCTCTTTTGTGGTCCTTTTAATTTTTTAAAAAGTATAAAGGTTTTCCATGCACATTTATCTTTAATATTACATCATGCAGGGGTACCACTGCATGTCTCTCACAGGCTGGAGCTACCGGCGAGATGTTACCATGCCAGTTCAGAGACTTGTGCCTAGAAGCTAAAGTGAGACGTAATGCGCGTACGTCAACCTTAGAATTTTGGCACTTACAAGCCCCAAAACACCAAAATACGTCCAACCTGTTGACACCTTCCTCGGTAAATAGTGCCCAGATCTTCATTTTTGTGCCTATATTTTAGTAACCGTCCCAATTTCGTTTGTCTACTTACGAATATCATTTATGAATCATTAATGTTCGAATAGTAATTTATGTGCCTCTATCGTCGTGTTCATGAAACAACAAAAATCGCTGAATTCCGTAACGTGTAATTTATAACACCAGGGAAACACAATGCAGTTTTGTGTTTTAATTAGTAATTTTTAAAATAATAGTATACCTGGTTAAAATCATATGTGTGAACGTACAATTGAAATACCGCAATTCAGTTCAGTGCATTGCGTTAGGATACTACGATACGTATGTCTGTGTCAGTCTTAACATGGGAAATAAATTAGCCGTGTCCAGTTGAAATTAACCTGTCCCGTCATTCGAAAAAGTTATGTCGAGAAATGCCACCGTTTTCAAAATATTACCAAAGGATGAACGAAATACACAAAAATCAAGTCAACTAACTTTGCCAATGTTAATGAACTTCGAAAAATAAAAAATCTTTATGGGACACACACGCACACACACACACACATATGCACAAACACAGACAGAAAGGTGATTTCATAAGCCTACTTTTTCCTTCGGAAAGTGGGCTTAAAATATACCGTGAGATGATAGAAGAAATCTGTCGTAATCTGGCTATCGTGGTTATAAAAATGGTCGGAATGTGGGAGTGGCTAATTCTATAGGGACACCTTGAGTGTCTACCAGCGAATCACAGATCTCTGGTATGTCAGTAGCCTAACCACCTTATGGTTAATGCACTCAAGTAGGAAACACGGTATCTCAAAGACACGTGGCCAAATACAACAACAGAGGTGCATATGAACACTTTAGTAATATCAAATCTATATTGCGTAAAAGCCTTTTATATCAGCAGGTGCATACACAGTGAACTTTAGTTGAGTTGAACCAACTTTTTTGTGCAACCACATTATTTGTTTGTGTATGAGGAAATTAACATTTTTGTTGTGGAAGCAAAACTGTGTGGTTATTGATTTGTTGCCCAATTGTAATATTTGGATACTAAACCCAAATATTTGTTTGGCTGCGCATAAACTGTATTTTTGTGCCGAGCCATTAAAAAGTACTTGGTGACACAGAAAATTGAACCCGTGACCTCTTGCAGTGAGGCTCGCTGATAGGCACTCGCGCCAGGACTGAATGTTGGTGATAACATCCTACGTATGTATGACTTGTAAATTTAGAAATGTTACTTCTTTATTTACAATGTAACTGTTATGCTAATAGCCAATTATATTGCAAAATAATTATCCAGGTGTTATTAAAAACTACAGCTAGCCGTAAAGGTCTTGGTAGCACAAAAACGAAAGTTTGCGTAATATTTCCTGAAAAATTATTGTATTTCTATTAAACAAATATTTAATTGTCAGGCGTAAATACTTCGTAAAATAAACTACACCATTAGTTGTGTCAAAAGAGTTCGGTGTATTGCATTTGATATTTTGTTCTGGTAATAGACTTAGCTCAAGTAAATATCATTTCGCCATATTCAAGCAAATACTCGGTCTTTTTTTTTTTTTCTGTATGTGCTTAGCAGGTATTATACTTCGTCCTCGATAAATTATGACGGAAATTCACATCTTGTCTAGTTACGAGCGTCACTCCAGCGTTTTAAAGTCGGGTAACTTTGCTGTTTTATTTATTTCGTACCAACTTCACTTTCTATAAAACTATTTTCCCTGGCTGCTTTTCATAAGTAGAGGGCTGATAACTGCATATTATATCAGATTCAGCAGTACGTCAAGCAAATGCTCAGGGACTTCATAAGTCCCTTTCGGATTCGTTAAATTAAAAGTAGCGCTGAAAGTTTTTCTTGGAAATATTGGCGATCGTGTATGACTGCGCAGTCAAGGAAAGTATTGGCTGATGTTTTATTAGCGCACGACGTTTAATACACCTCTAGCGTGCGTTTGAGTTCTTCACTCGGTTATTTCCATAATTAAATTTAAGCTTGCGTTTTTTATCGGGTACACTGTCTCTTATAATGCAGACTGTGATTTGTAAGCAATTTAAAAACGAAGAAAATTAATTACAAGCATAAATAGCTAGTGCATTTTAAAAGAGTAATTTAAACTAAGGCATAAGTGTTTTATGCTATCCAATATCAAATTCCTGAAATAAATTGCCATATTTAATTAGAAATGAGTTATGGTTTGCATAGGTCGTTCGACAATGCCTTTAAATCACACTAAACGCAAAATAACCCCAGCTATGAATATATGTGCACTCACCTCTCATAGGAAAGTGTAATAAAGAAGTTGAATTATTATCAAATAGTTTTCTCTTAAACTTGATAGGAAAATAGTCTATTTATAATAACTGCATGAAACACCAACGCAGAAATGACAGATGAGGTTCTGCTGCACGGTGACGTGAAAGGTATGGCACGAGCTGCTGCACGATTGTATCACGAGAGATTCCCAGCGTGGAGGCAACCTCATCACACGACCTTCACAACTTTCACCCAAAGACTGCGTGAAACAGGCGCGTTTACGACGCGAGGTGGCACTGGCCACCCGAGGGATGTACGTACACCAAATGTGGATGAAGAAGTTCTCCACTTCGTGGAGGAAACCCCGTCTACAATCACCCGTATCATTGCGCACGGCATTGGGGTGTCCCATATGTTATGTTATGCACGAGCACCTGGTACATGCCTACCACGTACGAGAGGTGCAGGCATTGTCACCAGCGGACTTTGCTCCTCGGCGTGCTTTTTCGCAGTGGTTTCTGATTCAGTAAGCAAGTGAGTGAGTAAGTGAAGATATTTTGATCATCGCTTAACATCTAGGTTTTTATAACGGGTGAGGGGTGACATGAGATGAGTTTAGCATTGCCAGAATGAAGGGTGGTTGAAACGGGATAACCATGATGTAACCTTTCAACAACCGGCACCGTCCGACCTATGCTACATAACATTAGTGATATTGTACTCAGTAACAACAGTTGAAAGAACCAGAGCACGGATAACTTACCGATAATGTTCCTGTCCCCGATTTGGTAAACACTGCCTCATTCTTATATCAATACAGCTGTTTAACACCATCTCAAAATGGTTAGGTTTATGTACGGAAACAGACAATTTCTCTTTCGTATTGCTTATCTTTTTGATATTTTTATTTTACTCTGCAATTTGTGTAGTTGGACGTTATGTGTCTTCGGAGGTGCATATGACTGTCCTTTATGGTGACACTTATCCAAGTGCAACAATTAGTAAGGCAACTTTACGCGGTGCCAGAGTTATGATCGTTTGAGAAAGACCCTCATATTACTCTAACTGGGGTATATTAGGCGAACCACCAAAGCAATGTTTTATTCGCAGTTACATTACCTTTGACCGAATTGAATGCCCGTAATCTCTCAGTTATTTTACAGTCTAACAACGTCGGTTAAGGTTAAGATAATTTTCTTGTATTTTCAATTTTCAAGCTATAATGTTTATTCAAATTGTATTATCAAAATTTTCTCTTCGACAAAGCATAGGGCATATTTTTGATAAACTGTTTGGCATAAATAATAATGGAACCATTCATTAATTTGTCAAGCATAATCCTTACTAGAGAATTATGGGTTATATTTCAAGAATGGTTACAAGTCCAATATAAGATGAACGTATAACACAACTACGACCTCCAAAATTCATCACAAATATATTCTATGTCTTAACATTGCCACATGCAAAACATATTTTAAAACAGAAGTAATTGAAATATTCGATAAAAATATTTTAGCATCTGTCACCCCCTTTTTTTAAGCCAAAAAAATTAACATCTAGCTCTGTGTTAAGACTCGATAGGAATGTCAAAACTTTATTTCAGGAATATTATGGGAGTGTAAAAAATTGAGAGAGCATGGGTACATATAGTAACGTTGAAAATTTTTGTAAACATCACAAGAATTTGAAAATTTCTAAAGAATAACCATTCGTATAAAACATTTTTTCCAAGTTTTGAGCAATATTTTACAAATACGACACATTGCTTTGGCGATATCCATTGGGCCAGTACGGAAACTACAAACTTAGGACTTCTTAAATAATTCGCCACGAACTCATCACATCAGCAACACATTTGCATACAATATTGGTGAAAGCTATTGGTAAACACTGATTTGGCAGATAAAAGAAGTAATAATCTATTAGGAAGGGTATCCGAGGACCAGAGGGACTCACCCCGAGCTGCATATTTGCGTCTGAGCGCCCGTAGTATTAACTTGTCCCGAAGGATGACGTGAGTGAGTGAAGATATTTTGGTCAACGCTTAGCATAGAGGTCTTTAGCGCTGGTCGGGGTGATGTGATGTGAGTATGGAGCAGGGCCGGAATGAATGGGTAGGGGAAACGGGAGATCCCCAACAAAACCCACCGACCAGCGGCATCGTTCGGCACGATTCTCACATGAGGGGTCCAAAGCCAAGTCCTGGCGGGGATCGATCCCTGATTGCCTTAGCCGGAGGCGAGTGGTGTAACAACACTTCCACCGCTTCCCTCTTGGTATAACTGATTATTACGAGACGACATTCTTGATGGTTTGACTGTTATATACGTGATCTCACAAAGACATTGCTTTACCCATTAGTTCAAGCACATTATTGGTTTTTGCCACAATTTTTTCATCGTAAAAAAATCACGACAGTAGCACTTCTGAAAATATCATCTCACCTAATTTCTGCTTACTGACGTAAGCCATGATGTAAGAAACTGTCGTTATTGTGACTTAAAATTAATTAACATCAAGTGTTGCTGATATCGTCAATTTCCAGAAGAATATGTCCGGCAAATTCTAGCACAGTTTCAAAATTTTTTATCAACAACAGTATGGCAATGTAAAACAAGAGTATCGTTCTTCGCTGTCGAAAATGCATTAATCGTTTATTCCTCAACGAACTTTAGTTCATGTTAGGAAACCATATTACTATACAGATGAAAATGTACGTTTACAGCATGTGAAATGCTTTTATGACTTAATACACAGCGTTGTTGTGCACAAGTAGTGATCGTAAATTTATATCGTTATATAACTCAGGACATTTTACATTCTATACTAACCGTCACAAAGAGAGATTTTTAACTTCGTTATGCGCTAGCAATTCTGATGATAATCTCTCAAGTAAACAAATCGTATTATTTAGTTTTCGACCGAATAAATGATAGTTCAAAGGCCAGTAGTTCGTCGTGTCCTACTTGGATAGTTTACTCAAAAAAAAATTTTTGTTTTACAGCTACCCTAAAACGTGCTAAATTTAAAAAAAAATCACTATACAAAATTACTGTAAACGTAGTTGTATGAAACATAGCTACACAAACTAAAATACAGACACGTAATTCTACTAAATGTATTTACATTAAACGTGGTTTCATAGTAAACAAACATTACACAGTTAAG
>PNEQ01110422.1:0-29952 GCA_003012365.1 Medauroidea extradentata
ATGTGAGCCTACGTGCGAGCCTGAACCGACAAGAAATGTTTGAATTTCGCTCTTTTAGTGTATAATTTTTAATGTATAACTTAAGTAATTTATTCATTTGTTTGTATATTGTAAATATGACTTGTCCGATATCTTTGTGCAAAAATGTACACAAAAAAGATCTAAGGATGCAATAAACTATATCTATATCTATATCTACGGCATTGGTTGAACCTATTAGTAAGATTTGTTTTGTTATTATGATTTTGTATTTGTAAACTAATTTTCTCGAGTTCTATAGTATGTAAATGCTATACAGAACAGCAAAGATATATTCTGTTCTATTCTACAAATCTTCCACCAAATTACTACTAGCGCTTGGCGGCAAAAAAAGGGTCATTTTCTATTGCTGGAGAGCATATGCAGTTTCAAGACCTCGTGATTTCAAGCAAAGATTTCGATGTCATCACGTGTTGACCTTTTATTGTGTTCTATGATCGACATCATTTGTTTTGTTTATATTATACTGATGAACAAGTTAGGAATTGTGAATTTCGAAGGTTAAATTATTAAATTTAGGGGTAATGTAAAGGGTGATAAATGAAATAAGTTTGTACTTTGATAGTGTACCATGATCAACAACTCCAGAAGATTTTGTGCTCAGTGTAATCGTATGATATTTAATCTTAATTCGTCTTGCACCGGCAACAACTGTTTACGTTTTGGTAACCTCATTTGTAATGACGGGAAACGAGTAAAAAATACCATTATGACGAGTTGTAATCTCACTCGAAATGTTTTGCTCTCTATTGACGACGTTACATCAATCAATGAACGTAAATTACGCCTAAAAGCTCCGAATTTTACCAACAGTTTCTCGAGTATTCAGGGAAGAAAATTTAGCATGCAACCGTTATTAACTGCTCATACAATGGGATCTGGAGCCATGTTTATGTCTACTGCTCTTGTACAATCGAGATGTTTTTCCACTCAGGAAACATTCGAATCATTTTTGAAAATGCAAGCAGGTTTGTTTAAATCCCTTTCTGAAAGCACAGTTGTAGGCTATGCTAAAGAATCTATTGTTTTCGTTCATGAAATCACTGGACTTCCATGGTGGTGTTCAATAATGTTGACTACTGTTATTCTACGTACTTTTATTACACTGCCATTCACTATTTATCAGGTTAGTTTTTTTTTTTTTTAATGTTTGAGTATCACTTTTAATATAATTTTGAACTGTATGTGTATGAAAAATGTGTGATATTGTATTTTTCCAGAACTACATTTTAGCAAAAGTGGAAAATTTGACATTGGAGATGCCTAACATTGCTAAGCAGTTGGGGATGGAGACTACTTACGCAATTAAGAAGCTAAACTGGACAGAAGCACAAGCCAAGATTGCATATAGACGATCAGTAAGGTTGCACAAGTTCATTAATTTGGATTTGGGTCATAGTTACAAAAGGGCTATAGTTAGTCATTCAGCACTTTCAAATATTATTTTCATAAGTGTTATTTATTAAGTAGTGTACGCAATAATTGAAAGAGACAGATTTAGTTACGAGTGGTGTAATGAGGTTAGAGATGATGGTTTATCACTGGAAAACTTAACTGTTTGCTGGGTTTCAACACACTTTCAGCCCACCAGAAGATTACTGGCTTTAGCTTATACGCTGAACTGTTGCCGTAATTGACAGAGCCAATGAGAATCTCGCTATTGTAATATTTGATGCATGTTGTTGGTTCTGCAGACAGCTACGTATTGTCAGACTATCACCCAATCATTAGAGAAGGTGATTTATCACGGGGAAACTTGACTGTTTGCTAGGCTTTAATGTAATGTATTCATTTCCGACGCTTTTATTTCGTTATTGGCGAGTCCCTATTAGACTGGGCCAATGATAACTCTGTTGTGCTACTCCTGGACGCCTGTGATTCGTCTGGAAACAACTAGACTGTGCCACATAACCGCCGGCCAATAAATGACGCAGGACGCCACACTGATTTGAAGAATATGTTGGCAAAAACATTCTTACGATAAACCACTTTCTCTACCAATCGTACATGTCACAAGGACTATAGTGTTTTCAAGGGTACGTTGTCACAAAACATTTTTGTCATATATCATTATCTCTAAAATATAGTATTAAATGAAAAAATGTTTTAACATGCCACTTTTTTAAAATGTACCAAAAAATATTAAATAGTTTCTCTTATGAACAATACTTGAAAAGAAAAATGGGGTGCATGTGATAGATGATAGTTACGAGTAATGATAATAGTGTATTCAATTTTATATGTATGTTATTCCCGTTTGTATCTATTAGTTTTAATTTAAATCAATATTATAGAACTATTCCTTGAATGTGATTCAGAAAGGGACTTATCGTCGGCCAAACTTAAATTAAAAGATTGGGTAGCGACTGATTCCAATATTTTTCATGTAACCTATGTATATTACGTTGTTTTGTAAATATTATGTATGATATAACTTCTTTATTAATTGCACTTTGTTTGCCCAAAGAATGATGAGTAAATAAATACAATCCGGTACTGTTTTCTTTGAGCAACAGTTACTTCAGAATAATGAGCTAGCACTTTTATTAAATGTGTCTAGCATTTAAACGAAAAGTCTCTCTTTTTGTGTTATATATATATATATATATATATATATATATATATTAATTTTTTTTTAATATAGAAAATGTTAGACAGAAGGTACTTTGTTCGTTCCACATCACTGTAAGGTTTAAACATTTTAGCCCACAGTTTGACAGTGAGTCTTTTCTATGAATGAGTGTACTTTTTTGACAGCTGGTAGCCTAAATATCATTCCAAAAAGTACATCCAATGTATGTTTGTGAAACAATGTTAGCTTACTATTCTAGCTTGCCTTAGTTGCTTCACAATAAACTTGGCAGTTCTGTAATTTATTAAAAAAAAATGTATATAGGCCTATGTTGTCTAGTAATTGCAACCGAACGAGGTGGTGCAATGGTAACACACTGGACTCCCATTCAGGAGGACCCGGGTTCGATCCCTGGCTCCGGCCATCCTGATTTCGGTTTTCCATGGTTTCCCAAAATCGCTTCAGGTGAATGGTGGGAGCTGGGATGGTTCCTTAATAAAGGCCATGGGTGACTCCTCTCGCAGCTCCTGTCATTGTACATAGTTGTGTAATAATAATAATAAGTTTTATACAATTGGGCTAATGCCCGATGGCAAGCAGACTCCTTCCATTCCCCACAGCTCCAATCCTCCAGTCCCCTCCTAAACCTTCCAATCCCTCTCACAGTCACCTACTCCTCCCATAGAGCATTCCACTCCCTCACCATCCCCGTCAGCATTGGCTGTCTACCCCTCTATGTTTTCCTCCCCACCTTCTGAATTTTCCCATAGTTAGTTTGTAGGCCAATCCGCTCTATCCCCCCTCCCCGTTCATCACCCTATACAACTTGACCAGCCTTTCAACTCTCCTTCTATCCCTCAACAGTTTCCATCCCAATTCCTTCATCATACTAGGCCTAAAGTTGCCTTTCTCCTCATCAGCCTGATCATGCCTCTTCCTTCTATAGAGCATCTCATGCTTAGATTGCAGTACATGGTCATACGGACATTCGCTCTCTCGTTTCAACACACAGTGGCTGCTGTGGCCGAAGGGTCAGACTCCTCGCCTCCCACCAAGGCGATCCGGGGTCGGTCCCCGGATTTTCACATGTAAAAATCGTGCTGGACGATGCCGTTGGTTGGCGGGTTTTCACAGGGATCTCCCATTTCCTCCACCCATTAATTCCGGCGCTGCTCCATACTCACATATCACCCCTCACAAGTGCTAAAGACCTCGATGTTAAGCGCTGACCCAAACCTCTTCACTCACTCAATCTCAGACAGTACACAGTTACTGCAGTTAGCACTGTCCTTGTTTCGGCACATGCTGTTGCCAAAAAAACCCTTACATTTTCATGTGTTAACTGTGATCTTAAAATTTTTGCATATTGTGCAACACTGAAACGTGCATCATGGGATGTAGTTAGTTCATAGTTTACACCATTTTAAGGGGTTGAAATAATTAAAAAAACAAATATTTTCAACTTGGTACTGTTTTCATGCATCCCTAAATATATCACATCATAACTTACGAATCAAAAGCGGAATCATGAATCATATCCAGATTTTTATGGTGTGTAATTTCACATATATGGACGTTAGCTAAGAAATGTGAAAGCTATATTTCTTTTCGTTGGTTGTACAGAAATTTTTCTCTAACATTATGTGCGCTGTCTAACAAACTGAAACATAAAAAATTTGGCCAGTGAGAAACGTTTTTGCTATTCAAGTTAGATGGGGGATGAAAGCAAGGAAGTTGTTCGTAATGAGCTAAATCTATTTTTAAAAGCAACCCGGCCTTAATATCTTTAACCATTCTCTTGTGTGGCGTATTATTGTCGTGTGCTCGCCACATGCTCACCCGACAAACTCTACAGCTGAGTGTCGCTCGAAGTGTTGGCCGAAGAGAAAAAACGTCCCATTATCTTTTCTGACTATGAGGTTATGTCAGGAAAGGTTAATAAATAATATGCAGGCTACCTTTAGTCAGCAGTTTTCTTCGTCCCGTGTACTAAACTGGTTCAGTAGTGAAACAACAGTGTCTCACTGTCGAGCGAATTGTATATGTTGATTGATTTCGAAACAAAATTCCATGTGTCTAACGTTTTGTTATAATTTATTTGTATGAAAGGCAAAACAATAAAATGTTTTAATACAGGTAGACTACGAGAAAGGGAGTGAAATATTGTATTAATCTTATTCCAATATTTTCACATACTATTAACACATTAAGGAAGCTTCAGAAGAAACAGGATGTTTCATACAACCATTTAAGCTAATAATAAGAAACAATAGCAACACATTGCATCAGATAAGAAAATTTGAAATCATAAAGGTAAGACAAATAGTAAATAATTCCCGTAAACAAATTTAAAGCAATGATCTTTCATTTCTATTACGTGTATGGTAACTATTTTTAAAATCCTAAATTAGAGCAAATATAGAAGTATAATTTTCGTACAGTTTGTTTATAAGGTTTTACTACGTTGTCTAATTTGCTTCCTTGACAAAAAAATTTATTGGTTGTCGGAAAGTTTTTGATTGACGAAAATTCGTAATTACCTTCAACTTTATGTTTAAGTATTGAAAAAACTACATAATATACACTAAAACAAATTTAAACAATACTGGTAGATATATTGTTTTATATATACTTTCGTTTAAGCTTAAGATATAATTATCAAAGAACTGGTGGAAATGAGTAAGTTGACATCACGGTAGAACATTAATATACTTTCTTGTGTTTTATAACAGAACTTGGTGGAGCTGTGGTAAAACACTCGCCTCATATTTGGGAGGACCCGGGTTTGATACCCGGCTCCGACCATCCTGATTTTGGTTTCCCAGAGTTTTCCGAAATCACTCCAGGCGAATGCTGGGATGGTTCCTTAACAATGACCATGGGAGACCGCTTTCCTCCCGTGTATCTCTACCAAACCCTTGTGCTGTTCGAGGGCACGTAAATACTTCCAATTAAATATGTTACACCCCCTCTGCGACTTTAAATGTATTCTTAGCAGACAATAAAAGTGACAAACAGGCACATTTTTCAGTTCCCATATGACATTGGTTTTGAATGTTAAATTTCATAATCATCAACTACTCTAACCACATTTTTGTCTTCAGACAGATTCTACTAAATTGGATGAAATCTTTTGTTTTATCAGCAGTGGTTGTAATGATTAAAATATATGTGATAATAATAATTTCTTAATGAAGTGCCCGTTTCAATTCATGTTGTGAATTAATATCAGTGGAGTATGTGAATTGTTTCTTACTTTAAAGTAGCTAATAGCAAATTTAGTTAATTACAAAATTTGAAGCTTGATGCTATACAAATTGTAATATTAACTAGAATAATACATGATATAATATTTTAAAGTTCAAAATCTCTTTATTTTTAAATGTGAGGTGTAACTTAAGTAAGTTGTGTGTTTGAAATACTGTAATTAGTTAACTTTTTTTGTATCATAGGTCAGTTATACTGTAGTTCATTGTTTTCATAACAGCCACATACGATGTGAAGGGTAATTTAATTTGCAGTACCGTACTTAGGGTTCTGAAGCTTCAGAAAAAAAACGAGAAAAATTGGGGGGAAAACAGGGGATAATTTTTTTTCCCCCTTTGATGTGAAAATTGGAAAAATTGTGAATTTTTTATCAAGGTGAAAAAATATGGAAAATTGGAAGAAAATAATGCAATTAAAATAATGTTACAATTTCTGAATTACAAATCTGGTTGTTAATTGTATTTACATTTCGGCCTATCTGTCGATACACGTTGTACCCTACCAGTACCACTAAAATGAAATAACCAGTAAATGTAACACAAAGTTTCAAAAAGAACAACAATAAAGCTGGTACAGTAAATAAACAATATGCACATGAATTAACCAGAAATAGTTGTCAAACACATACTCGTACACAACTTACAATCTGCCAGGAAAACAAGTTCTGATTACAACAAAAAACCCATTGTAGTTCAAATTCACAAGTAACACACTAAGATAATTATTGATTTTCTTGCTGCTTCCATCAACTGGCTAAGTGGTGTACTTATGCTGTTGTTTTATGTTTATCAATGTTATGATTTGCCATTTTATTTCAGACACATAATTGACATGTGAAATTTGACACTGATTGCTGTTTGGTAGGTGTTCTAATATTTCTAGGAAAATTGGTGAAAGAAAAAAAAATAGGAAATAATCAGGGTTTCT
This sequence comes from Medauroidea extradentata, assembly GCA_003012365.1. NCBI lineage: Eukaryota > Metazoa > Arthropoda > Insecta > Phasmatodea > Phasmatidae > Medauroidea > Medauroidea extradentata. The sequence continues at coordinate 6,806 of PNEQ01110422.1, forward strand.
TCCAAATTTTCTGGAAAAATTTTTAAAACCATTGTGAAATTATACTTAAACCTGTGGTGGCTAAATAATACATAGTAACTTATATAAGTTCAATAAAATAAGGAGAAAAGCGGAGAATTGGCCTGTCTGATTCATTCTGAACGTTAGCAAGGTATAGCAATGTGGAAAGAAGGCGAACAAGAGAACTTTACAGTTTTAAGATAAGGGAAACTACAGAAACATCACATTGCTGTAATTTTAGTAACTTGTTTACTAGATATCAGGAATACGCACACACATCCCCATCGTAAGTCGTAACTGAACACCTGGCAAACAGCAATCAGTGTTAAATTTCATATGTCAATTGTATCATTCCACTAATTCCCCGCAAACATTTTTTTTCTTTTCCCAAGCAGATAGTTTACACAAAAGGAAAGCCATGGGCAAGAAGCAGTAATAAGGAGACTGTGAGTGGAGGAAGACTTTTGGAGTCATCCTTTCTACTGGGTTGGCATTGGCAACGCTGGTCAAGACTCACTCTTAGGAGTTGTGACTTGTATTATGACTTCAGGTACAGTATAACTACGTCTGGTTAATTCAAGTGCATATTGTTTATTTTTCTATACCAAGTTTTATGTTACATTTACTGGTTATTTCATTTTCGTAGTAGGGTACTATGTGTATTGGCAGATAGGCCCGAATGTAAATATATATACTAACCAGATTTGTAATTCAGAAACTGTATGATCATTCTTATTGCATTTTTTTTTCTTTTCAATTTTTGGTAATTTTTCACCTTGATGAAAAATAATCCAATTTTTCCCATTTTCACATCAAAGGAAAAGAACCAATTTTCTCTGTTTTTCCCCCAATTTTCCCGTTTTTTTCCGAAGCTTCAGGACTCTAGTTACGACTTATGATGGGGTGTGTATTTATTTCTGATTACTAGTAAACAAGTTACTAAAATTACAGTAATGTGATGCTTCTGTAGTGCTCCATATCTTAAAACTATAAAGTTCTCGTGTTTGCCTTTTTTCCATATTCATATCCCTTGCTAGTAAGTAAACGTTCAGAATGAATCAGAAAGACCAATTCTTCGCTTTTCTCCTTATTTTGATTACCTTGTATAAGTTACTATATTTAATTAGCCACCACAAGTTTAGTATAATTTCACAATGATTTTAAAGTAATTTTTCCAGAAAATTTGGGTGGAAAAACCCTAATTTTTTCCTGTTCTTTTTCCTCTCACCAATTTTTCTGGAAATTTTAGAACTGTAGCAGTACTGTAGTTACTTTATGTCACCTTAAGTGTGCTCTCATAGTCAACATAGCTTAATCTCAAGGGTGGGAATTGCTCATATACGTAGTTTGGGATAAAATGGACACTTAGAAAAGCTCTGGTTAATTTCTATTTTCCGTCAGTTTATATCAATCCGCTGCATGTTAACATAAACATTGACATGTTTTTTATTTGCATAGGCTTGTACAATGTTCACGTCTACATTACACTGCTCCAAAAAATGTTAATCTACAATAACTTACTCGTTAAATACACAATATTGAATATATGCTATAATTTTGTTACAATTAGTTGTATATTTAGTTATAAATACCTGTGTGTTCGTCATATAATACTGGTTTCTGTGCATTGACTCTTAATTAAACAACATACATTATTGCCATTACGAATCTCCTAAATATTTGCACATTATATTAAAATTTGTAACTCAAAACTGCCACAAAAAAAACTTACTGACACACATAATATAATAATTCAAGTTTCATTCAGTTGTTCAGAACTGCCATGAACGATGACGACGCATTTAACAGAAATAATAAATAACTTATTTTATTCATGTATGAAACAGAAAAAGAAAAATTGTGTTCCTAATTACAGCTACAGTCTGTCTCATGAAAGGATTCCATATTTTGACATTTCACTTCTGAGAAATGTGCTTGACTGTTCCATTGTTTGGAGCTTTAAACCTACCTGGTTTCCTGGAAAAGCACGGTCTCCACAATCCTGTTTACAGACCTCACTTCTCAGAAGTGAACTATCAAAATGTGGAATTCTTTCATGAGATGGACTGTACTCAGGCTGGCAATCACAAAATATTACAATTTATAGATTTCTAATGACAAAACTTTATTTTTCTAATATGTACTTTTGAATGTGTTTGTCTCAAGTAACTATGCTTCCAAGCGAAGCAACAAAAACCTAACTTTGATGCCACATGTCGGTGAAATGTTGAGCTATGTCTGGAGCGCGGAGCGATAGAGGCAATTTGCAAAAGACTGTTATTGTTCAGTGTGCCCCGGTTGTGTCACTTTGTACTGGCGCAGATTAAGTCAAATTATACAAACAGTAGATATGCCAATAAGATTGTAAATAAATATTTTAAGTATATTAAATACCAAGAGGTTGATTTAATTTGATGTTCCTCCTGCAACGTCATATTTAAATAGGAAAATACACGGAAATACATTTGATAATTTGCTACCAACCATACAAGCAATAATTTAACTCTTGTTAATATTGAAACATATGCAGCATCTGCTAGTGATTTCTTTCAAAGATTTACTCCTTGGAACTCACTTTATCCCAAATTACCTATACAAGTAATTTTTGAGAGAGAGGGGAAGTGAGGGCACGGAGGAAGGGTGTGAGTGAATGAACATGCAAGAGTAAGTCAGTGAGTATGCAAGAGTGAGTGAATGAGAAAGAATGATTGTGTATCTAAGAGTGAGTGTGTATGTAGGAGTGAATATGTGAATGAGAGTGAGTTGAGTGTGAACAAGTGTGAGTTTTGCTGCTGCTACTATTACTGCTTCGAGAAATAATTCTTGTGTCACTTTGTAATGCAAAACCACAAAACAGAAAATAAAAAATTATTAAATTTGTTTTTCCAGCCTTAAGAGGAGTCTTTGCTGATGTTTAATTTCCACTTTTGATGCTTGGGAACAGCGTAGCGATAAGAGCAAGTGTCCCATTCTTTATGAGTACCATATCGCCTCTATTCACAGCGCACCAAACTAGCGTGCTAGGTTTTCATTGTAGTATTTTTCCTACGGGACTTTAAGTGGTGACCACATTATTTTATTTTTGAATAGTACGAGGTAAAGACCAACGCATGCCACTCGCTTTGCACTTAACGAATTCAGGTCATATTTTCGGAGTTACAGCCGTCTAAAAAAAAACTCTTTTTAGCTATTTTGAGAGGCCAGAAAATCGTGTTTCTAACAAACGTGCTGAATTTTTGAAAACATACAAGCATAGTTTCAAGTGTGTTTTCTTTTCGTAGGTAAACATAATATGAATAAGTTATAAACAGTTTCACGTAAAAAAAGAATATGTGTGACATGCTGCAACCCCATCCGTGCGTCAGTCAAAGACGACTCTTAAATATTTAAAATGTTTGGGAAGTATAATTTTGTAATTGTCAGCCAGCATTACAAATATAGTTTTTTTGTCTAGTTAACATTTCTTAAAAATATAATTCAGAAGTAGAGGCTATTTATTAATTACCGGTACATATTTTAAAACTGCTTGTCATGGTTCTTTTTTTATTTACAATGGACAGTTTTAGGGTATTTTTGACAATTGTTTTGATTTCAGTTGAAGAAACAGTGGAATAAACTCATTGTGCGTGATAATTGTCATCCATTCAAAGCTGGTATTGTTCTGTGGGTCCAAATTGCGTTATGGATTACATACTCCACAGCATTGAGGAACATGGTGTATATGTTGCCAGAGAATGATTTGGGTAAGAATATACTGTACAAAGTAACTATATAATGTCTTTTATATATCCTTTAACTTTATTTTGAGATTGGACAACATTCAAATACAGTACTGTGGTTCTATCTTCTGGTCACAGCACTGTGTTGAGATAGCTGCATAAGCAGCTAAAGCATTACCGTTAAATAGTAATGTTTTGGGTTTGAATGTTTTTATAATGAAACACAGAGAATAGCAGCCAGGTTAAATAAAGCTAAGCAACCTATGAAAATACATAGAGAAGTATTTATAATTTTTTTTTTAAATATCGTGTAGGCCTAGTTGTTTTATGGTAAATTTAAGTCTCTTTACCAATAAATATATCAATTTTATTTCCCATTCTGACCTTACATTATTTCGAAATAGAGCCTTTTAAATTTGATGCTAAGAAAAATTTTGGTTTTGACTACTAGAAAACTGACAAACTGAATTGTTTATATATATGCCATTGCTAGCGAATGATATTGAATGACAGAAAATCTACAGTAACAGAAAAGGACAATGCACAAGAATAGAGCAACAAAAATATGAAAAGAATCAAGCTAAGGAAGCCAGAAATCGCAGTACTCAGCAGACATTAGAAAACTAAGGAATTATTTTTACGTTTGTTGACTACTGCCATTTCTGGGTTTCTTGATTTGTGTTTATTCGTATCATTGTTCCTATTTTCTTGTGCGTTGTTCTTTTATGTTATAGTGTGTTTTCTGCGATTCAACAACACTCGCTAACATATATCCAACTGAACCATTGAGTTTGTCGTACACTCCCATTGTAGAAATCATTCAAAAATTACTTGAAAACTGTTCTGTATGCTTTAGTTGGTAATTTATCAGCCATGTCAGCAGTGTGCGCTGAAATAAGATTTTAAAAAATGTAAAGAATAATAATGTGTAAAAAAATTTGAATAGCAAATCAAAACTTTTTTTTTATTTATTCATCTCATTCCATTGATCCCAAAAAAGAGTCAAAAGACTCTGGGATATAGAATTTTTTAATAATACATATAAATGAGTAACAAACAACAATAAATACATACAAACAAATTAACAAAATCATAAATGGGAGATATACGTACTTCAGAAAGGTACATAATAAAAGTATTTAAAATGTTTTTTGAATACAAAAATTGATACCAACATAGGATTCAATAAATATAATATAAAAGGTTTCACAACTTAAAAATATAGAGTATCAAGACCATAGAGTATAAAGTAGATCCAAACTAAATGCTTATTTTCATAAGTGAGTCAAAAATTCATTAATTTCAGTACAATTATAAAAGCACTGTTTATCAATTAGTCTGTGCATGGATACAGAACATTTTTTGATATCAGCTTCATCAACAAGATGTTTAGGTAGCTTATTATACAATTGGAATCCAGAATAGTATAAACCTTTTTCATACATAGAGGTAGCGTTTTGAATTTTTCGTAATTTATTAGCATTCCTAGTAAGATGGGATTGTACATCCTTATTAGTATTATATGACTACAAATTTAGTTTAACAAGTTTAAGGTTTTGTATAAAATATTCCTTGTATAATGTATTTCCTTTGTTTCAGCTGCCAGGGTTTTGAATCTGGAGTTGAGTGTTGGAGGAGCGTTGTGGTTTCCTAATCTCACTATGGTTGACTCATCACTTATCATGCCAGTTACTTTTGGTTTGGTCAACCTCATTATTATAGAGGTAGGCTATGGTGTTAACCTTTGTAGGTCAACTATTAAATATTAAGTCTTACAGTAAAATTTATCTTCTATAGCCCCTGCAACAATACTAATATTTTATTAATACTAAAGTTTGTTTAGGCATGTTCTATGACTGACATTGAAGCTTTATTTACACGGACGGAGTAAATATGTGAGCTAACTCGACTCAGTGCAGGGGTGAGTGCAAACTGTGTCTTGCACTTGGCAGGTTATTCGTGGCCCTGTTTACACAAGTAAGTTAAGTGTGTGGGTTACCTTGCCATGCTATAGTAATAAATGGCCGAGAACAGATGTATGGTTGTAAAGAACTGGTTAAAATAAGTGTCACAACTGATATTAAAGGAACTTGCACATTTACTTCACCCATGTAAACAAGGCTGTTGCAGAATTTAAGTAAAGAATTCATGTTAAAATAAGATAGATAGTAGATAACTCTTTCAAACGAAACACATTTTGTGTGACATGTCTGGAACAATACTGCTAAATAATAAGATTGGCTGATTTTATTTTATGTACGGTACTTAATATTTAAAACCTAATTTTTAAATTAAATAATAAATTGGGAACAGCATGTATACACACGTTGCTCTCCACTGGCACCACACTTTCAACGGACTGTTTAAACAGGGTGAGTAAAAACAGAGTGACTGCCATATCCCTAATATGGTACTGATTAATGCACAGTGATAAGCATGGAGGTTAGCAAAATTTGAGGCAGCCTCACGAGTGAAGGAAGCATGTGCAATGACATTGATTCACAGTTATCTAAATCCCACAGACATTGAGTTAAGGACATGACCTGCTGAATTTGGAGCTCTTATTTCATTTGTGACCCACCATCAAGTGTGCCCTAATGAAGAACCCTGCAAGATGAAGCACACCAATGACATTGTCATCAAGTGCTGGGTGCCAAGAGTGTAATCGTAAATTCAGCAGTTCCGGATAGCTTCTATATTTGTGCTGGCTGACGTTTTGAAATAGAAACTAAAAGATTGAGAGGGGCAAGGGGAAATTCTGTTACAAACTACAATTCCAAACATTGTTTTCACTGCAGCGGTGAGGCTGGTGTGAAGACGGCTAGTGTTTAATTTTTTACAAAACTTACATTTTTAAGATTGGTTAGAAGTTTACTATATATCTTCACTTATTATTAAAACACACTCAGTTCTGAAGAAAAAAAATGCTCTTGAGTCTTAAAAATACACTATTTTAATTGTATTTAGCATCACAAAAAACATATATTTACGAAAACTCACTTTGTTTACAGCAAATCCATTCAGAATTTGTCAAACATAAGCCGCTATGACTCAAGTTAAATATTAGTGACAGTGCCAACACCAACTACCGCAGTGCCGCACGAAACAAACTGACGTCGAGGTGACATCTGTTTCCACATCCCATTCTCCCACTATCACATTCCAGGAAACTTGTTGCTGCGTCCTCCACTCTTTTTGCTAAACACCAGTCTGTCAATATTTCACTTTTTCACTGGCTTAAAAAGAGCATCATCACTAAATAAATAGAGAAATGGGGGGAATCTTATACAGCAATACCAGAACGCCATTCCGGCTCTAGTGCACCCCTGGTGTGTACCATGTATCATGGGGAGCAGACGTAGACTGTAGGAATCTCCATCCACTCTTCTCTTGAGGAAAGAGAATGCCTGGACCAGTTATAGTCTAACCTAGGCCACAGTTCTCCGTCTCTGTGCTACCAATAAGAAGGATTTTGGAAACCTCACTTAGCACTTCAGAGCTTGTTAATAATTTATGGGTTCAACCATGTATGTAGGTCCCAAAAATCTATTGTGAGGCAGTTCACCCACCACTTATGCCTTAATTATATCCTGTATTATTTTTATTTTGTTTATTTCCTTATGTTTTATTTATTGAATTTGCTATTGTCTATTTAATTATTTTCAGGTATTGTTGACAGGAGCTTGGTAAAGTATTGTTTGGCATTTTATCTGTATCAGTATTGAAATTATCCAATTTTATATTTAATTTGGTTTATTTAGGTTGAGGCTACTTTGTATTTTAGTTTAATCTTATTGTTTGCAGCTTAACTATAGTTGTACTTTAACTTCAGGCTGGGTGTATTGTTGGCAAGTGTAGTTGGATGGCACAGGTGTGCCTACCCAGTTCCTGGAATCGTTATATTTAGATTTTTAACAGTTTTCTACTACTTTTACTTTTCACAGGAGTGCACGTGCGCCGCCACTCGTTGAGTGTGCGAAAGAGACGGTGATGTGTTTGCGTAGGCTGGCGTGGGCCAATGAAAAGACATGCAATTTAATTTCATTTAAGTTTATGTTGTAAATTAATATGTAATTATGGTTTTCAGAAGAATATTTTCACTTTACAGGTTGTTTAGAAGTATAATGATTGTTTTTGTTCATTATATTTAGTGTAGTTTTAGTTTTCTGTTAGGTTTTTACTTTTTACCTTGGTGCGCGGGGTGGCCGCCAGAGGTGCTGCAGGGAGAGAACAAGCATCGCGGGGTTCGGCCATACTGATTGGTTTCTTGAGCGTGGAGTGAGATGGTTGTGCGGGACATGTTGTCTTGTCGGAGTGATAGAGGTAGCGGAACAGCCATGGGAACTTCGAATAGTTTTCATCTTTTTTTCATTTTTCTTTCTGTTTGTGTTGCGTGACTTAATTATGTGAAGTTTGTTTTGAGTTTTTCGGCAATTGTCAGACTGTTCTCTCCCGGGAGTGTCAGTTCTAAGTTCTTGGGAATTGTGTGATTTCTGTAGAAATTAATGTTATGTAGCAAAACTGTTTGGTACGGATTTTTAAGTTTTTAATATAAACCAGTCAGGACAAAATGGAGTAGTTATTTGAGCATCTTTCTATGGAGTACTATAGGTAATCAGACCACTTTTCGATCACAACTGGCCACTTGAGGTTATGTGAGTCATTTCAATGTAGGCGTAAGTCCCGACCCGACACATTCTGGTACCGTGACCAGGATATGTGGTTAACTGCGATGTAAGTGTCTACGCAGCTGACGCGTCAAATTCTGGTGCCGTTACCAGGATGAGAGGAGAGGTTAAGTCGCCCGACCCGCCACATTTCTAGTCCTGACCCGTCACATTCTATTCTGTGAACAAATTTTAGTGACTGATATTTAAGAAACTGTTCACACTTTGTGCACAAATTTTTATTGTGATGTGAGTGTAAAAATTACAAACATTCAAAAGCACATTTTTTTAATTTTCCTAAAATGTTTTATAATACTGTACATTACTTAAGTGAATAATTGTAAAAGTAGCGTATATTATTTGTACAACTTGAAGCAAATCTTAAAAAAATCTGTTATGTAATATTTTTTTTTTATGAAAATATTTAGAAAATCAGTTAAAAGTTTTAATGAGAGCTTATGTAGACATTCTTTTCTGAAACAGTATAAATGCATGTGGAGCGTTTTGAGTTTCAAGGCTTGTGTAAGACAGGAATTTTTCAATCCTTGAAATTTAAATTGAAAATTTTTTAATTTGAATTAATTTGTGTAATGCAAAATGTGAAATCATTAGAATGTGTGTGTATAATTTTGACTAGAAATGTAGGACCTGTTTTAATGGATTGTATGTATACACAGCTTTTTATTTAGTTGCAGGAAATTACCAGAACGAAGAAAACTGGCAAATTACAGAAGTTTGCCACCAATTTTTTCAGGGGACTGAGTGTGATTATGGTACCCTTAGCAGCAGGAGTGCCATCAGTGAGTCCTTCTGTATCAATAATTTTTTTTTTAATTCAGTTTCCCAGATTTTTTTTTTAAGTTGGAAAATTTGCAGTAAAATGCTTAGTTTTTGGAGTTAATGCTCAAAATATTTCTGGGTAGGATTTAAAACTTCATCCATTTCTCATCTACGGGGCTCACACCACAGGCTCAAAACCTACAGATCCTACATACGGCCGTTCTTCCTGGGAAGCATAAAATGTTATCAAATATATACCTACTTATTGCTTTTAAAAAAAGATGGTGTTTGAAATGGCATATTCAAACATTATTCCTTAAGTAATTGAAATTTTTTTACAGTATTTGATATACGGGTAACTGATATTTTTGACTTTGTGCCAAAAAAATTGAATTTTATTATTTTTGGGAACTGTTAAAAGAATTCAAAAAGTTTGACAGTCTTATATTCTGTGTTAATTTGGCTGTGGCCTAACTCTTATGCTAGATCTAAAATAATATAGTATACGTTTTTAACAGTGTTGCATCTTAAAGGTGAGACATGATCTGAAGAATAATACTTACATGAACAGTAATGGATGTGCTAGTAAAATAGCATTGTATTATTTCAGTAGCCCATGTTGACAGACATTCAGTAAACTTTCTTTATGATTTGTCAGATTTGTTCTTAGCTGACGACAGGTGGCTATTATAGTACCATTTATTTTTTTTAAATAATTTATTTTTCTCAGATACCTATGTATTCCATTTATGAGTACAATATGCTCGTGGATGTAGATGTTTTCAAGTTCACTACAATTCACAAATAGTATGTAAGCCGGAGTTAATATATGTAGATAGGAGGCCAGTACACACATTTGACAACTTTAGAAAAACAAATCAAGTCTCAATAATTTCAATATTCACTTAAAGGTTCTTTAATTTGATTACTTCATTAACAATTTTGACATTAAAAGATCTTTAAATTTAAGCAGTTCACTTATTGTGTAATTTTAAATGTTCATAATTTAACTCACACACGGACATATATATATATTTTTTGATATAATTACTATGTTTCCATGTCGTTTTCAAAAATTCAGTATTGAATCCGGACTGAGTACGATACCCGTTTACATGCTGACTTTGGATCTGATTGAAATTGATTTCAATTCACTGAGTGAATTTGCATAAGTGATAATGTTGGTTGGTAAAATTGTTATGTTGGCGCTCATTGTAGCGTGTGCAATATTTTAATGTACGTACAGTATGTGTTTTGTTAATTACATTCGTTGCTGGCCACCTAATTATTTAGAATAGCTGTTGAAAATTAATATTACATATTATTTTATTTTTTAATTATTTTTAACAAGCAAGAACTGTAGACTAAGAGCAAAAGTGATTTCTCTTGGGATTTTGGTAACTCCTCGATGTGAACGAGTACTCTGTTAAATTAACCTAGTCATTCTAAGTCGTTGCCTTGACCACAGGAATGCAACAGCGCGTCTAGCTCGAGCAATGTTTTAATTGGCTGGTCTACGATGACAAACAATGAAGTTTGTAACTGCAAGACCTAGGAACAGCTGAGGGGGAGATTGGATCTGGTAGTGTTAGGACACGGCACACAATGTGCGTGCTTATGAAATATTAAGTGGTTCGAGTCCCGATTTTACCATCATGGGTTTTCCAGAGCTGAAGACGTGCGGGTAAGCTGCGAACTCAAGAAAAAACCCACGCCGTGACTACCGAGTTATTATTAATTAGTTTGTCATCCACGAGTGCGCGAAACATGAACTGTAGTTGTTTGGCACGATGCTAAGGGAAGCGGCATACCGACGCCATGAATGTTACGGACTTACAAGGGCCAGAGATGAGCTGCTACGCCTGCAAGACTACATCCTGGGACAACAGAACCAGTTAAGAGATCATCAGAGCTAAGTTCACAACGAGCGTATTTTATTTTGTCATCAACTTTCAATCAGTGTTAATATAAACTTAAAAGCTACCTATTCGCACAGACGTAATAAATTTCACAAACCAGCCAATTCCTAAGTTTGCTCACAAACCCTGAGATATATTTAGTTATGAGTCTCATTATTAACTTTTATACTTTTTAAGTACTTGCTGAAAGAATTGGAATGTTTTTAAGGTAAAGGTCATGCAGAATTGAACACTTTTAGTTAATCTGAAGTGACAGGCTGGAATAATCTGTAGAAATTCAGAGTACATTTTGTTTATAATGTTTGGTTTTTCAAACCTTCATCATTCATTAAGGTGGCCACAATAATTTTCTTTATATACCGGATGTATCAAAATTCATGTTACAACGCTTGAGAGTTGAAAGCGCGTATTATTTGCAACCGTTTGTGTTAACAAACATGTTGCTGGAAACGTGTAGTTAAGCTCCTGTAGCCCCAGAAAGAGTCAGCGTAGGCAACCCGTTGGGCTTTGTGCGAGACAGACGATGCTGTGGTGACTTACGTGTTTACGACGCCGGGCAGCGCTCGTAGAGAGGATTGTACAATGCAGAATGCTAACCCCTGCCCCTTTTTACTTCCGTTGGTGGCGCCCCCACCTCTTTTCTTCTGTTCATGCCGTGCCACAGCACTGCGCAGCGTGACATCGCAGTGTGTTTTGATATCACTGGCGGTCTGTCGTTGACTGTTCTGTCGTACAAGCAAACTCATGGTGTCATTTCTTTCGCTGTGGTTCTGAAAAGGCGACATTGTAGTGGAGCTCAATGGAGTACATGTTTAGTGAGTACACGGATATGCTGCTTGTTTACGGGGAAGCTAGACAAAATGGACGAGCTGCCCGTCTGTACGAAGAACGATATCCGAGTCGTAGGATTCCAGCTCACACTATGTTTGCACAACTTACGCAGCTGGTGCTCCACGCAGGGTTCGTACTCCCAGTTTCGAAGAAGACGTACTTCAGAGATTTGAGGAGAGTCCAGACAAAATACAGTCTGCGAAGATGTAAAGTAGAAGGAAACAGATATATATACTTACCTGAGAGATATCTGAAATACATAAAGAAAAATGAGGAGGCTGTTAACACAATGAACACGACTCAGAAACTGTACAGTACCTGTGAAGGCAATGTAGGGCGGTCAGTGATGATTCTGTTCAAAGGTAATTTTTCAACCTTTCGTCCGTTTACAGTGAATATTTGTGTTTAGTGCATATTGTTTTTGTATGCTCTGTGTGTGGTGTGCATGTGCACACGTGCATGTTTATCAGTCAGAGAGAGAGAGAGAACCAATACGTAATATGTTGTTGAGAATACCAATGCCGTATCTGTGATGTTGAAATATAGAAGTTAATATTTGTACAGTATTTAAAAAGTTAATAATCTTCCTAAGAAGAGATACAAGTATATCTGTGTATAGAATAAAATGGTTACAAAATTCCAAAAGAAGCAAAAAAAAATGTAAGTAAGAGCAATAAAAATTTATTGAAAGTATTATGTTAGTGTTTAATTTTATAAGGATGTAGAGATTTCTTTTAATTAGCTATCATTACATTGTAGCATTTGTGACATTTAAATTTTAAAAATTCATAGTCATTCAAAAGTTATGCATTTATGACTACACATAAAACATTTATTTTAGCAAGATAAAACTGTATTTAATTTCTTAAATGTTATAAAATTGTTATTAAAAAATTGATAGTGATTCAAAAGTATGTACCACAATTATTGTATGCAAAACATCAAATTACTATAATTATGCCTACATAAATCAAAGAAAAGGTGGAAAACGATCTCTAGGCTACTAATTACTAAAACATATAGACAGAGATGCACAAGTACAATTTCATGCGGTTGTGACTTTTATATTGCTAGGCCAGCTTCTTCAGGCGGTGAGTGATTGCACACTGCAGTATGGTGGGTGGTCAGCGATGGTTGGTAACTAGCACACCTAATGGCCGAGGGACGAAATAGGGTGTGGCAGGAAATTTGAAAGTTATCGGATGCTGAGGCCTGGTGGTTGCCTGAATTTTATAATAAACTAATGGGCTAGTTCCCAGTGCCTCATTTCTCCACTATTATCTGAAGGGGGTGAGTCTTACCACTCTGGTGCTGTAACAGGCATCAAAAGAGAGTTTGTGGGAGGCTACATTTACAACAACTGGTTTATCTTGAAGATTTAGGCTGGAACTGGCTATTGCTTGGCCATTCATCTTCTGCCTTAGTGTGTTCGTGGTGAGGCCAATGTATTCAGCATCGCACTGTGTGCACTGTACATAATTGGTTGATAGGTTTTTTGTCCCGCAGCTGTAATTGCCTTGAATTGGGTATGTATGATTGGTGAGCCTGCTATGGAAGGATATGGAGGACTGATGTATTGCACAGGTGCTGCAGCGAGGGCTATTGCAGGGATGGAAACCTCTGGGTGTGGTGATTGTGCTGAAAATAGAGCTGGGTGGTAGTTGGGGGTGCACCAGCTTGTTGTGGATGTTTGGAGAACAGGTTGTGTGTAAGCAGTGAATAAGAAAGTATTTTGTGGCCATAGTTGAGGATGGTCTTGAGTTTGTTGAGGCTTTTGTGGTAAGACACTACTAGAGGGTTGTCAATGTTACTGTCTCTGGGTCTCTTGTTACAGATGGCTCGCCGAATCTGAATGTCAACAAAGGGTTTGGGGTATCCTCTGTCAATAAATGCTCTGGGTATTTTGTCACGCTGTGCATTCAGACTGTCTTTGGTTGAACATATATGTTTGGCTCTGGTTGCTTTGCTGTATGGAAGTGATTTTTTTTGCAGTAAAAGGGATGGTAGCTGCAAAATGAAAGTATTGAAGATGGTGGGTAAGTTTGATGTGCACAGTAGTTTCAATTTTGCAGTTGTGCACAGTAAACCTATTATCTTTAATACCTTCATTTTGACAGTTACCAACACTTTTACTGTAAAAAAAATCACTTCCATAAAGCCATGCAACCAGAGCTAAACACATGTTCAACTGAAGACGATCTGATTACACAGTATGACCAAATAGCCAGAGAATTTTTTAAAAGACGATATCCCAAACCCCTTGTTGGCAGTCTGATTCAGCAAGTCATCTCTAAAAAGAGACCCGAGACAGTAACACTGACATTCCTTGCCAAAAAGTCTTCAACAAACTCAAGACCATCCTCAACTGTGGCCACAAAATACTTTCTTCTTCACAGCTTACACACAAGACTGCTTTTTAGACAACCTCCAAACCTCCGCAACAAGCTGGTGCGCCCCAAACTACCACCCAGCCCTATTTTCAACACAATCACCACACTCAAAGGTTAGCATACCTGCAATAGTCCTCGCTGCAGAACCTGTGCAATACATCAGCCCTGCACATCCTTCCATAGCAGGCTAACCAATCGTACGAGGGTTATTTGTTTTTCAACCTCCGATTGGCTGTAATAAAAAACCGGCAATGAATTAGGAAATTATTTTAATGTCAAAAGAAACGTACATCTTTACACTATTCTTCCACATAATCACCATGCAGATTGAGGCATTTGTCGTACAGATGCACCAGCTTGCCGATACCCTCTGCAAAGGATGATGCCTCCTGCCTATTCAGCCACGTTTTAACAGTGTCCTGCAGTTCATCATGGGTGTTGAAGCTCTAAGCCACTCTTTGAACGTGGAGAAAAGGTGAAAGTCACTTGGTGCCAAATCCGGACTGTAAGGAGGATATCGGCAAGCTGGTGCATCGGTACGACAAATGCCTCAATCTGCACGGTGATTATGTGGAAAAATAGTGTAAAGATGTACTTTTCCTTTGACATTAAAATAATTTCCCAATTCATTCCCGTTTTTTTATTACAGCCGATCGGAGGTTGAAAAAAAATCACCCTCGTACATACCCAATAAATGGCAATTGCAGCTGCGGGACGAAAAACCTTATCTACCAACTAAAGTGCACACAGTGTGATGCTGAATACATTGGCCTCACCACAAACACACTAAGACAGAGGATGAATGGCCACTGGGCCGATACCAAACGAGCAATAGCTACTTCCAGTCTAAACGTTCGAGATAAACCAGTTGCTGCACATGCGGCCTCCCACAAACTCTCTTTTGATGCCTGTTACAACACCAGAGTGGTGAGAGCTTTACCACTTTCAGACAATAGTGCAGAGCTGAGACGTTCGAAACCAGCCCATCAGTATATCACAAAATCCAGACAACCACCAGACATCATCATCCGATAACTTTCAAATTTCCCGCCACACCCTAGTTCGTCCTTAGGCCGCTAGTTACCAACCAAGGAAGCTGGCCTGGCCATCTAAAAAGATGCAAAACAAAATTGTCCAGTAAAAATGTGAATTTTGCATCCTTAGTGTAGCAGTTGCTACTGAGAAAGCTAAAATAAAAACCAATACTGTAGTTACTATTAAATAAACGTGGAGATAAGTACCAACATTTACTATTAAGTAAACATATGTACACTGTGTCTGCAAAAGTTGTAGATAAAGAGCTTTAGATACGTTGGTTTTATATTAAGAAAAAATTGGGACTATAACATTTTGCTCAGTTTTGGTAATGAACAATTATTATTTAGTTTCGAGAAAAATCAGCTGTTATGGGCGAGATGCCCGATAATTTTGATTTATGCAAAAATTTATAGGCTAAGTAAAATGTTTTTTATGTAATAACTTTTTACATTAAAAAGTATATAATTCCTAAGCATTTTTATAAGAATAATTTTTTTGGGTTCTTTTTTGTTTGTAAATTAAGGAGGTAAAGGGTTGTAAATCCCAACTATAATAATGGAGTGTGGAAATTTTCAAAAAATAATGGTGTAACTGTGTTATTAGTGCCTGTGCCTGTACTGGGTTACATCGAGTATGACTGGATTGGTTCACAACCTCATCTTGCTGTCTCCACGAATTAGGCGCCTCAGTGGAATTCCAGCGACACCCAGCGAACTCGTACATCCGTATTTACATGTCAAAAATGTGCTGCAAGAAAGACTGTCATTGAAGGGAAGAGTGAAGGAGCAGTAGTTTTTCATTCATTGACTGTGATATTTATTAAATTATGACTGATTTTTTTGTTTGATTATTTAAACCAATCCATTTTCTACATAGCCTGTCTTATTTTAACCTACAACATACTCCGACATTATCAGCGAACTTGCTCGTTAGGATGACAGGCACACATTTTAACACAAGACTAAAATGCCAGGAGTAATATTTCTTTACACTTATTACAGTAATGTTATTAGGGACCAGCTAACGTCACATAATCTTGAAGCAGTGAATTTCTAAGGACCTGGTCACTTGACTCTGATTGTGATTATCTTTCTAAATTGAAGCAAATGGTATGCTTAGCGTACCATCAAATTGCCGGCAATGAGTTAGTCGAACATTGCCAGTACAAATGGGAGCTGATAAAGAATTAACAGCTTTCCAAAACATTGGTGCCAGCGCATTGAAAATTTAAATGTGACAGTGGTTGAGTATGCAAGTTCTATTATGGTAAAAATTTACAGGGAGGCATGGCAAGGAGATGAGGCAAAATCCTGAAAGTAGGGTGAGTATTGAGTAAAGATGGTCATGAAGCTGTGTGCACATTATTTGTGTACTGCTAAAGGATGGCGGTCCAAAGAATTTCAGTACACCAAGTCAGTGAGTGTGGGCACATGAGGAGTTAACTGCACAAAGCTGTGGTTCTTTCTGGCATCATGAGTTCTGTACAAGCTGATGGGGTGAACGTACGGTGCGAGTTATCGTGATAAAATATAGCCAGTAGTACCTTGTACCATCTATGTGTACTGTATTTAAATGAAAAAAATTATCACTAAATAATCTTGGCAAACATGCGTGGGCTGTCTGAATTTGTCGCAATGAGCCCTTTGCAAATTATACCTAGGCCCTCGTCCCCTCCATGAAGTTGGGAGCATCATGGAGTTTGACACCCTAGTTAGTTTGTATCTCAAGTACTGTCCAAGACTATCGTCTCGCATAACTGTTTGTATCTATGGTTTGACTGACGTTGGTCAAAACAAAATTATTTTAAAAGTTGCAGACTAATTTCTTCATTAGTGCAACTGTTTAAATATAACATATTACACACATAGTAAAAGTCCCACAAATAATATGTTTTAAATATTTTCTGTTGTTATTGGAAACTACTAAATTTAGGGTTCGTTAATTTATGATAAATTTTAAGTGACACAGGCACAGCAAAATATACATATTTTTTTAGATATTTTGTTATTCCACATATCTTACGCCAATAAATTGACTTTTTTTTGTACTAACATTGATGGTGATTAGGTTGGTGAGCCATTTATATTCATATTTTTAAGGTTATTTCATTACAAAGTAAAAAAAAAAGTATATATTCAAATAAATATACTGTATACAGTAATGTATAAAATACCCTGGCTATCCTTTATTTCA
This sequence comes from Medauroidea extradentata, assembly GCA_003012365.1. Classification (NCBI taxonomy): domain Eukaryota; kingdom Metazoa; phylum Arthropoda; class Insecta; order Phasmatodea; family Phasmatidae; genus Medauroidea; species Medauroidea extradentata. The sequence continues at coordinate 24,343 of PNEQ01110422.1, forward strand.
ATTATTAATGTTTCCCATTTGTGACACGTCCTCTTGGCTGAAGAGTATATTCTACAGTGCATTTAGTGTATTTGGCCAGCGACATCTTGACATCAATCCCTAGAAGCACATTTTTCTGGGCTCGAAGTCAGTTAAGGGCCTTTGGGACATGAATTCAGACACAGCGAAGATTTTCAGCTTCGTTTTCGGACAGTAAAACAGTAGGCTTAAAGTCACGTTTGTTACATTGATTTGCTAACAAAAATAACTGTTTAAAGGTAAATACGTACTATTTATAACACACAAAACTTCTAAAATTACTTAATAGTTCGTTGTGTGGCATAGCCTACCGTATTTCAATGTATACAACATATTAAAAAAAAAAAAATACTACAAAAAGTGGGGTTGTAGCTTGTTTGAGATATTGGCTATATAAAAATTTTTATCATGAGACATAATATTTTGTTTTGTAAAGAAGTAAAAAAAATAATAATAGTGCATCACTTGTGTATTTAAAAAAAAACCATAGGTACGAGTGAGATTGATTAATGTAAACACAATCAACTCTGCTCTCAGCTGCCCCTCTTCTCCTACTTTGTCCAATTAAAGTATGTTACAAGACAGTAATTGCCAAACACAAATTTTTTTAGAGAGAGAAGATTGGTAATTTCTGTAGTGTGGTACTGAGGAAATGAATGTCCTTTTCCTGGTTTAAAAACACTTATAAACACATGTTATAAATGCAAGTCTATTACTGCACAGCAGCACAACTCAAAACTATCAACAACACCGATATCAGATTGAAAACTGCAAATGAAAAGTTATACAATCCATAGTTTGCTGTTGCAACCATATGGCCTCCGCACTAGTACAATGAGGGCGACTATTTGCAGGAATGCAAAAATTTAGTGTATTAATTTCCCAAGTTTTATTTATAAATAAAAAAAAAAAAAAAAACCTTTCATACGGCCTATACACCGAAGGGAGATATCCTTTGGTCGTTGCCAGAGACGTAGCTGCTAGACAACGTACACAGAAGTGATGACTTCAACAGCAGAGATAGGAAGAATCTTTATTGTCAGAGATATGAAAAATAGTAGGCACTTCACTAATTTGAAGGGAATGTAAGAGCAAACAAACAAGTCCTGCACATCTTCAACAGTCAAAAAAACCGGGTCCAGGTGTTTTATGGTGCCTGGAGTTTCCCACTGGCATCAGTTAAGTTGTCAGGAAGAACCTTGCTTTTACATAGAATATTCTGTTAAATTGAAGATAAAATACAACTTTTGAAATGCAGTAGTTTTATGTAAAGAGAAGGAAATCTTACTGGTGTGTTCTACTCAGCATTTTATTACAGTTTCATAAATTTGTGTGTAGTCATCTTCCATACTAACTCAAAACTCATTTTATATGCTCATGCTTCTAAATCTGTAATATGCACCCTAAAAAATCAACAGTAATAAACCTCAATTGTCAAATTGCAAAATCAAAATAAACCTGCCATGTGACCATTCGTTCTCCTTGGCATCAAGTCATGATGCAGATGAAACCACTTTAATAAAACTAAGCATCACTGTATATCATTTTACGTTAGTAAAACAGAAACATGTATATTTCGTCTCAGTGGAGATAGCAGCTGCACTCGCACCAGCATCCGGGCATTATCACCCCCACTCCCACTTGTGTACCACGTAAGCTGTTGAGGAGAGGAGAGCCAGCCTATAGGAGCTAAGTCACAACTGTTAAAGAATAATAATAATTGTAATATAAGTAATATGACCATGTAAACATATAGAGGAATTACCAAGGGTTAAAAAGAGCTATTGTAATTAACATGGAATAAATATGGCATACGCAGTAAATTACTTTCCTTAAGGGGCAGGGCGATCTTACAGAAACTGTCTCCATTTTGGTCCGACTGAACCAAAGCCCAGGGGGTGAGCAGCAGGGATTTTTGCACTATTTTTGTGGGTTTTCAATTTAATTGAAAAATGATTTAGAGGTTTGAACAACTTAGTGACAGAAAAGTTTTAAACTGTGAGAGAAAATAAAGGAGCAATTTTTTTTTACTTACTTTTTATTAGGGTTACGATAAAAGTTAACAACTTACTCAAATTATAAATAAATTATACTAGTGCGATAAACAATCTTATTCTGAGGTAACATTTTAAGACGTTACATAACATGTACCAAAACAATGAACATTTTAAATGTGCAGCAGTTCTGTAATGTTATTCAAAAGCGTATAAAATTTCACAATAAAGTAATGCATTGTGAAAACACTAAAACAAAAATGCAACAAATGTTTGTTACACAATTTACATTTTAACAAATGTCACTGATGGTCATGTCATAGTTAATTTTTTTTTTCACAAGCTTCTTGTTCAATCTGTTGGATTCTGGATTACAATCAAGATGAACTCTTTATCTGAAAATTAAAATAATATACTTTATTACAAAACTATTTAAAAACAGTTATAATTATTACATACAATTTCTTCCTAACCATTTACATCAGGGTCCTGCTAATCCAGTAATGAGGCTATGTCACATCTATAGCAAGGTCATTAGACAGTGACTCAGAACATGACAAAATGACAGAGAGAAGAATCGGACAAAGCTTTAGTTAGGGAACCATCCCAGCCTTAGCGATTTAGGGAAACCATGGCAAATCAAAATCAGGGTGACTGGTGGTGCCAGGAATTGAACCCGGGTCCTTCTGAATGCGAGTTCAACATGCTACAGTTGCATCACCTCAGTTGGTTCCTGCTGGCCTGAATGACCTGAAGCTGTTTATGAGGAAAAATAATATGTAATCATAAATACAAACTCTTAATTTTAAATTGTATTACAACTTCCATGTGTATCAAAGCATCTGACAAAATATTTACAGTACAACATTACACACATATTCACATACTAAATTGTAAAGTTTTCTCATGAATTAAGGAAATAAAATTTTTACTGAAAGATACCAATCAATTTGCTGACACAATATGTTGACACATTTCTGAAAAAGCTAAATTATTTGCTTGATTTTGCATTACAAGGAGATGTGCATGTCAATATCAAAATCCATTAATCAGAACAGGGCCTTAGTTCCAATCAATTTGGATCAGTGGCACAAAATGACGCAGTACCTAAGAGCATCAAACAAGGTTCATTTTACTGTCACATATACGGAGCTAGCCGAACATCACCTTCTAGTTGGAACAAAACCAGATGCACTTAATAAAATGTAGGTAAGACTTGTTTGTCATTAAAGAACCTTTATATGAAATTCTTCTATTGTGCGACTACGGTATTTTATAATAGATTCAATACAATCTTCGTACCTAATTCGCTACAATTATTTTTATGGATTAAATTAGGTAGTTGTGTGCCAAAAATTGTAATCTACTATTATTATGATGTCTTCAATTTTTGTGGCTACAGTATTTATAGTGTTCTGCAAATTAATAACATTTCCGACCATTGCCAAGAATAGTTTTGTAAAAAAAGGTTCATGTTATCAGCTGTCTACTGTAAGTGGTATGGTATGGCAGTCAGCCATGTCTCTTGCCCGAGGAAGCTGCTCTAAGCAGCGAAACGTCGCGATACGAGCTTCCGCGATTATGTGTCATCCTATTTGTGTGTGTATCTGTCAAGTATAAAACGTGAGTACTTGTGCTTCTGTCTTTTAAACATATTCATACTTTGTTCACTTTTACCCAGTGTTATGATGTAAACAAAAGTTTTGTATCATTGTGCCACAACAGTAGCAAATTGGCTTTATTTGTCGTACATGCAGATGCACAGTTTCCCAATCAACAAAACTATGTATGAGTATCATTGAAAAGCACACATTAATAATAACAATAGTGTTAGTAAACTCTGTACATATTGTTTATATACAAAGATGAAAATTATACAACAGCAAATATTAAATGTTTCACTTTTAGGTAAATTTGCATGTTTTTATTTCATACACTCCACAAAAATCATTCAATATAATGAAACAAATTACGTAATTCACAATGAAAGTACTTTACACAGGCTAGGGCTTTAGGTATATAAAAACCCATTAAAAATGTATTGTAAGTTTTAAAAAAATTCTGAAATTTGGAATTTTTTGCTAATTTTAGAAATTTTTTTTCCGAAAACAAAAATATTTTGTATTGTGGTTTTACATACTTAAGTCTTAGCCCATGACGTACTTTCACTGTGAATTATTTAGTTTCATTATGTTGACTGGTTTTCGGGGGTGTATTAAGTAAAAGTATTCAAATTTCGACTTTGAAATGCCATGATGCGAAAACTGGCTCTGGTAAATTTTTTTTAAAGAGGAAAATGTGTTTCCAAGTAACGTCTACAAAACTACATTGTTTCATACAAACATAAAATTAAATTTTTTTCCTTTTGAACACCTTTAAATTATGAAAGTAATTTGTTACAAAGTATGAAAGTAATGTGATATATCTCTGAATACTGGTTATTGTACCAAGAGATTGATACATTTAACAGAGCATCAGTCGTGAAATAATGTCTGCTAATCATAATTACAATAACAAACATACAGCATTGTAGAACATGTTTGAAATAGTTACTAACATTTCTTCTTCATTGGATAAGCTGCACTCGTACATGACAAAGATATATTTCCTATGTACAGACTGTGGTCAGCAATCAATGAAGGAAATTTGTTTTCTATTTGCTGCTTACATTAAAATCTCAGGTAAGACTGAATGGAGAACAGTGGCTTTTAGGGCTGCAAACAACCAGTCACAAGTAATTTTCTCTCTATTAAATTATTCTCAGTGTGATAAAATAGGTACATACATACCAGGTGCTACCATTATCTCATTTTTCTTGGAGCGTATGCGCAAAAATGTGAGATCATTGGTTGGATCCAAGTCTCGAACCACACTGCGAGCTTTATCTGCAAGTTGACTTATGAGACCAGCATACTGTACTGATGCTGTGTTGTCCAGCGATGTTCTAATGGGAATTCCTGCACAAGCAAGTACAGATTACCAAAAATTTAATAACTGAAATTTATTTTTTTTGTTAAACATTTTATCCTCTCAACTTATAAGGTTTGTTTTACTCGCGCTTGACCCAGATACTCTCGCGTCTCCCTGGAGTTGGTGGAGTTGGAATAATGTTGACCCAGGTCAAAGGGAGTTGTACTCTTAAAGGGCGAAGGAAAACGCTTTAGTGCGTGCGTTCATTTCTTTTTGTGATGGCCGAACTAGCAGAAGTTATCGGGAATATAATAGAGAATGAAGAATCATCATGTACGAAATAAATAATTACATTCTGCTGTAAATAACACCATAACACCATTCCTTGATCATCAGCTATAATATGTCCATCATTTTCCAATGTTGTTTGGAATAATAAGTTATTCCCATTCATATCACTACGAACGTTAACAGACCACGATGTAGCAGATGTTGGCAATTATTAATGTTCAGTTTTTTTTAATCCTCAGTTTATTTTTATCTGTTGCATAAAAACTGTTAGGTTGTAAATGTCCTGAATTAATGTGAGTGTGTGTATTAACCTTTTTTGACTAGAGTAGTTAGTCTAGGGGAATATGGCTGCCATGTAACTGTGTGCGCGAACGGTAGTAAAGATGTAATAAAAAGG
>PNEQ01110423.1:0-29949 GCA_003012365.1 Medauroidea extradentata
TAATTAAAAAATAAAAAAATATAAAAAAAAAAACAAGATAGAAGGTGGAGCCAATGAGGGTAGCTAGGTATCAAGACAACGGACATTAAACAAGATGGTGGGTAGACCGTACACATTTAATTACGAGACACATGCTGAACAGATCCGGTGATCCGGCTCCAAGGCTCCTGCAATAGAAGGAACTATACTACACTACTCACAGTCGCATGGGAAAAGTTATTTAGTGAACGCCACAAAATATTTTTGCTAGTATTTGTATGTTTCTAGGAGTCAGTACGGCAACATACTCTCAAGTGTCGAAGAACGGGAACAGATGTCAATTTCTAAAAGTAGCATTCTCTCTTTAATGATTGAAATCTGTGTTGCTTGTAGTTTTGTTATTTGTTTTTTGTCCGCTGTCGTAATGGTTAACTTTCGTAAGAACTTCAAATTCCGTGTTGGTTTTCGTTCACGGCTGTCTTTTTCGTTGTAGTTTGACAGAATTTCCAATTAGGAATTCCGTGATCCGGGAAGAAAATTATTTTCTGTTCGTTCTTCTTCATCTGTGCTCAACTTACCTGTCGTATGTGTGGCATGCTTGATCAGCGTTATACGGGTTTCATGAACAAATCACAAGCTGTGGTGTAAGTAGTACTTATACGTTTGTTCGAGCGCAGTGATCCTTCTCATGGTTAAAAACGTACCGTTCAATGGTTTATCGAAAAATGTTTTTACCTACAAATATGTTATTCTGGATCTTTGCCTTGATAACATAAATACCGTAAAATTATTACTGTACGATTAATTACTTATGATTTTACAATGTTTCCATTGTTTTATGGTGATTTTATTTGAAAATGACTGAATTATACATTGTGGAAAAATAAATAATTTTTCAATCAATTTTGAAGAATTATTATTATTTTTGAATTTTTGATTATGAAAAACGTTTGCTGTGTTCGAACATTCATATAGTCACTACTGGTGTCTGCCCATAAACCCGTGCATTCTTTTTATGAAGTCCCATTGCAACAAACATTCAAAGATCTCAAACACTGCAGTGTGTCGCGTTGCTGCAGTGTTCACCACACCTTGGAGTCGACTGTACATTGGAAACGTTTCTCCCCGGAAATCAGGGTATCACAAGAGGCAAGCAACTGAACTATGACTAATTGAATAACTCGTCCTAATGGAAGGGAATAAGGCAGAGAGCCACGCTAAAGTAAGGAGCGCCTGTACTCTGCTCCCAGAAATTCTCCGCGCACAAGAGACATCGCCCGCCGTGGAATTATTTTCCGGTATATACTCATGCCGACAGGTGATTTGATTATTTGCAATTACCGCTGGAACTTGTCGAATGAATTCGCTTCGTAGGCCGGCTAGTTACTCACTAGAACCTAGTGAGTAGTTTAGTTAACTCGTAGTACGGAGCCCGACTTTATGGTGTCCATGTACCCACATGCTTCTGCACTCTAAAAGTGGCTTTGCTGAATACTAAATTTTAATTTTAAGTTTACATTATTTTCAATAATAAAACAGGTTGCCATTTGCAATTACCTTTACTGCGTAGTTAGCTGTTTTTTGAAGAAAATATTTTGATAAATATTTTGTTATCAAAATAGTATTTATTAAAGATTATTCATCATTTATTAAACATTATTTATTAAATATTTTTTATTTAAAATATTATTATAAAAAAATAAATATTTCGCTATCAAAAAATAAATATTTTGCTATAAAAAATAAATATTTTGCTATTAAAAAATAAAATAGTTTTTAGTATCTGGTTTTGTTTATATTTTCTGTAATGTAGAAGCCATTTATATAATCTCTTAAGAAAGCATTTTTTCTACCGTGTGTATGTGCGTGTACTTGTATCACCAATCATATTTTCGTACATAGGTGACCGTTATTTATATTTGTTGCGAAATTACGAATGACAACTCAACTATTAGTATTAACTTAAAAATCCGTATTCTGTACGGTTACTCTCGACGTCAAAATCTGCGTTAATACTCGAAAAAATTTGATTTGACATGTGCTCACGTAATAACAGTGAAATTATTCATAGCGGCATAGCTATGAAACTGAATATTAGTTATATTTGAACAATTTACAACTGAAAATGTATGGGTGACCTTCACTGAATTTCTGGTAATCTCAGCTGAGGTCGTAAATAGTGCTACTCATCCTTTCAAGGAGCTAATACTCTGTGGATTCCATTTTATCTCGTGACATTGCCTGCAAATTGTCTGAGTTTTCAGGCAGAAACGTTCAACTGAGTGATAAATCGTGATACATGACACAAAATACTTCATAAACAAGTCAATATTACTAGTGCACGCTTAGGAATCACGCGCACGAGTCGAAATGGATGGCGATGTGACGGTTTCAGACAAGACCTTACCGTGGTTTAAACAGTCTTGGATTCCATGGTCTTGTCACTTGTTGAAAGTAAAGGAGTTTGGCTTGAGTTTCAGTAATTACTTAAAAAAATACAACAATTTATGCTTTAAATAACTTTCACAAACAACCTTGTGCCATAAAATATCAGTGTACGTAATTTCATTTCAGAAAGTTTGGTGGCCTAATTTGGGTGTATGCTACTGTAAATTGAAAATTTTTAGTTTGACATACAGTTCTGGCTTACTGTGCATGCTAAATATTTTCCATAAGAGAATGATGTCACTATTATATACAAAATAATGAATATTTAACAGTCAAAATGACCTAGAGTCTCATCAACGGCAAGGTCATTAAAATACGGAATCCGCCACGTTGTGTCACAAACAGGGAAATAATCAGTCAGGCCTAGAGTACGGAACTGCACAACTATATTTCAGAGAACCATGGAGAATCGACTACATGATCATTGTACCAGGAATAAAATTCTTGTCGTGATTAATACGAGTAGAATATTTTGCTACTGCACCACGTCGCTTGTTTTCTGGGACCGAGGCTGATACAGAAACTTTTGTGAAACCTGTGATGTTCGTATTCTGTTTTGTTTGCAACACTGTTAGTAATGCAAGTGCCTTCTCCAGTATGCCAACCGAGCTATGGAAATCTGTGCTTGCTGTACGCGAAAGTGGAAAGCCTTCATGGCCCCTCCAACTGCGCCGTGTTTTGTTTCTCAGTTATTGTAGCAGACAGTTGGCTTCATCCATCAGACGCAAGGATACATGGCAGAGGGAGGGATGGAAGATTAGTGAAGAAGAGGTAGGGTGAAAGGAGGGAAAGGGAGGATCAACCTGAGGAACTGCAACTAGGGAGGGAGTGTGGAAATTGAGCAGCAGGTTACTACAAATCCTACAACTCCCTCAGGAGAGTCTTGTTCCAAGTATTCACAGCCTCTTCTCCCCCACACCCTTCTTCGACTATAAGAGTACCGTGCTTAGTACAAAGGGTTCAAAATAAAAAAATAAAATAAATGTTATATGCAAACCCTGATTTCCTCTCGCAGACTGTTAGGTCTTTCGCAGTGGAAATTAGGCCAGTCTTATAAGCAACTCAATGCCAAAAAATTGGACTAATGAATAAGTTTCTTACCCACACAAATCATTCAAAGACTACCAATGCTTATTTTTACTATTAAAAATAATTTTTTACTTACGACAGTTAAGAAACCATCCATTTTTTTATTTGTCACTGATGGTTAAACCGTTACGGAAATTAAGTTGCCAATCAAAAATGTTTTATGGTCTGTATAACCATGGACGTTTACAGCGATACAATAGTTGTGTTACTGTCCGAAACTCCATTTTAATTCACGTTCGAAGAAAAACATGATTTTAAGCAGAAGAATGCGAATTTTTAGGTGCCGTTATTTGGGTAGGCACCAGAATTGGTAAATTATCACCATCAAAAATATGATTTTGTACGACTTTTGGTTAAAGAATAATATTGTGTTTTATATAATGTAGTAATCACTCATATTTTTTACCAATCAGCATATAACATATTTTGTGTAATTTTATTACATTAAAATAATTTAAAAATATACAAATATTTTCCTTGTTAGACTTGCAGTTTGATAACAACTTTTTGAAGTGAAGATCGTTAAATTGTTTTATGTACTGCTAATTATTTATCAAGTAACTGGAAAGTACATATCAAGAATCTCACGAAAATAGAGATAAAATGCTAAAGTTTAGAATTGCGTAACCGCCTTTACATGCACAGTGTCAAGGAAATCCTGGATTCTTCCTCGCCGATGCTTGCTCCTCGAGAGGTTGTCTTCTCGGCTGGTGACTGATGATCGGTCGCAGCAGTGTCGACATCACCCCGCTACCGGCTGTAGCCCTCCCCCATCCAAGATTCCCCTCCCCCCTTTTCAACAACTATACGGGCGTGTTTTATAAATCGTATCACCGACCCCCCAGCATCTGAGATCATATTTCACTGCAGGTGGCGAGCGGGGATCTCAGGCGTGCCGGAGCAAACAATCTACGAGATGTGGCTGACTTTCAGAGGCGGATTAAGGGATGGGAGCTACCGGGATGAAGTACCCAACCCCCCAGAAATAATCGTGTTCAAAATTATGTAGCCAACGTATGTCTATGCTCTGTCCATTCTAAGGTTGCAGCAGAAAAAAAATTGCTAACGAAATAAATCAAAGCAATTTATTTTATATCTTGAATCCACATATTGTGATTGTGTCGTAACACAGTTACCTTGTATTTGTTAATATTTCAAATGAAATGTATGCTGTGCAAAAAAACAAACCAATTGTCATTATCTTGAACGAATTGCATGCAACCTTAGAATGTATAGAGTATAGAAGCCTCAAAGAAACTGGTGTTTTGTTCTATGATGATCCAAGTACTTTTAAGATGTCCTACTCGTTTGTATGTTACTTTTAATGCTCTAATGGTAAATAACCACACTTTTGAGGTGACAGGAATTTTTTACAATCCAATAAATCAAACAAGCCCTCCTTCCCTTCTCAAACGTAGTCGTGTTGAAACGCGTCTCGCTAAGGCTGACTGTTAACTCTCACATTATATATATATATACGTACACGCACACAAGATGTCCAGAAGAAACCAACGCACACCACGCGAATCCTGCGGGTGTATTATGACCTGGGCTAAATTGGAAACGAAAATGTTATTGGCGAAGTTTGTACGGCGACATTTTATGAACGCAATGTGGCAACAATGCACTGAAATTGTCGCCTCTTGCGCTCCACGATCAAGGTATTATTTAATGTATGTTACGTCAAGTAAACATAGAATCATGTTTGGGCTGCTGGGGATTTTAAACTTCACCCATGATATGAAGGTCAGAACAATAATAGTAAGATAAGTAAGGTATATGTGGAGCGCAAGAGAGGGAGTTTGACGTTTTCGGGCGTACGTACAACTTACCAAGTGTTTTTAGTGTTCACTCTTCTCATTAACCTTATATTGCGGCCCATCCTCCTCCCAGTATTTCTTACAGAAACCTTCTCGGGCACACGACCAACTCAACACAATTTCACTTCAATCGGATCAATAGTATAGGAGTCATACGTCACAAACTGACACATAGATCAACATACCTACATTCATTAGTGTGTGTGTATATATGTATATATATATATATATATATATATATAGAGAGAGAGAGAGAGAGAGAGAGTGAGTGAGAGAGAGCTGTTTATTACTTTCCGCTCCCTCCCTCTCTCTCTCTCTCTCTGCCATATTCCTGATCAGTGTCTTGCTAAAATATACGCGTCATCCATAGTACGTATTGAGAACTGGCACCATTCTGACGTAGGATTTATTATTTTTTATTAGTACGAAATTGTTGCGATCTGAACTTCGTTCTTTGTGTGACCGCGTGTTGAAGTTGAACGTGTTCAGATAAATTAGTTGAAAAGTTCTGTGTGAGCGCGGGATGGGTGTATGCTTATCCCAACATCTCTTTTCATTACTGCAGGCGTTACAAGGCATCAGTTTAGATTAAGTGAATTCGTGAAGCAAATATCCCATGCTTCGTTCCATCTCGCCAAACATTTGACGTCACTAATTACAAAGATTAAGCTTAACTAAGTTTTGACGTAACTAGGCACCGTTGAAATACCTCGTGACGCAAGCAGATCGCTTATGGGAGCTTGATCAGTCTTCGTTGCAGATTATTATTTTTTTTTTTTTTCGTGACGTGTGTGTATCTCAAACACGAAAACAAAATTGAAAAATTCTACTGTTTGGTTTCAGCTACAATCCCGCCTACTATACTTAACTTTTTGTTTTTACAATTTAACACAACAGCGTTAAAAATTATTTATGTAACATCTCGTAAGTTACTGCTATGTAATCTATGTATATCGTGATGTAGTTTGGCTTGCCTCGCATAGTATTTGAATTGTTAAACCTGCAAATAACTCCCCACTACAGACCGAAACATAATGCTCGACATACCTTTCATTACATCGTAACTGTTCTCCACTCAAATTAAGTAAATTGGAACACCTTTAAAATGTCTACACAATCCGGTCTAACCATTTAAAAGTAATAATTTTCGCATTCGTAAATAATTGATGCTCCAAACACTCAGACCAAAATACACATTTTTTTTTTTTTTCAAAATTGCCATTGTAGTGCTTTGAATATTGAAGAAAATACATGAAAAAGTTGCACGAAACGTAACGCGTTTAATACATACATCACAGTTTACGGTCATTAAAAATATGGACGAAATTTACGGGTTATCACATTTCAGCACAAACGTTATTTTAAGGAATACGTATGCTTTCCACAATTCTTCTGAAAGTAATTTTCTAACTTAAATGTTAGCGAATCGTCTCTATCAAAAAATCTCTAATTATAAAGTTCGAAAAAAAAAATGTGATTTTTATTTTATTTTTTAATACGTTGACCTCGTCTATAGGACCAACGGATGAAATCTTCAACAAAATGTTGAGTTATTATTTTACTAGATCAACGACAGGAATTGCTGATAGTCCATTGTAGCAAATATAGTTGCCGAAATGAAGAAATGTATTGTATTTGTTTTTTTTTTTAACCTAAAAGAGTAATTATGTTGTTTAAATGTGAATAACAACTCATTAGAAAATCAGAATTTTTTTTACTCACGTGTGAAAGTGGCGAAAACTTCACAGTCTGAACAGTTGCTGATGGAGTTTTTTTGCTTCTCCTTGCCGCGTGCTAACTGATAATTTATCTCGTTATGTAGTCGGAGATATCTGGCCCCTGGATCAACGGGAAAGGCAACTTTGGCCGGGCTAAGTATACCTTCTATTCGGCCACTGACGTGTAAGTATGAGAGGAAGATGAAAGACGCAAGGAAGGGGAAATGGGAGGACAATTATTGACTCGTTCGCGTCTTACCTTGTTAGTGGTCGACATCTCGAATGCTTTCTTCTTTTTATTTCTCTTCTCTTCCCCTCGGAAGAAACGACAGGGAAGGCGCTTACGAAAACCTTGCTCGATGCTATCGATCGAGTATGGCATTACTCTAAAACCGTCCAATAACCCTTGTGTGAGTACTGTCTACCTGCGTTCAGAATCTCAAGAGCAGGGTAAAAAGTAATCGAAGACAGGCTCCCGCGTGTGTACACAAAATAAAATCTATTTTTCGATGATTAACTCTAGCATTTTAGTACGTCATACATTACTTTTACACAGTTGTTATGCCATACAGTTATTTTGGCATGACGATTGAAATTGACCACTTCTGCAGGTTTCGCCACATTTTTAAATATCCCTCCAACAGACAACTCTAGGATATTTTCGTACAAAAAAAACGTTGGAGTATATATGATCACGTGATCAATACTACCGGGTAGATGATACCTACTACGTTTTCGTAATCGCCTTTAGCAGTTCACAAACTCCTCCACGTGCAAGGGTCATAAGAGACGATACCTTTGATGATTTACGCAGCCGCAATTACGGGTTGATAGAGTTGGAGGCGGCTAGATGTAAGGATTACGAGTTGAATCTTTCACTTTCGTCTAATCGGTGGACTAGAGAGAAAAACGAAGTAGGCGGGCCAATTTTCGGCCCCAAAGGCTCAGTTATTCCATAGATATGTTTTCACCACTTGTGTTTAGATTGAGTGACCCTCAGGGTGTCCTCCCCTCCTAGATACATGATGGCGACATGGCTAGAGATCAAAACGTTATAAACGAAACGATTTATAACAAAAAAAACTGTTATAAACGTAACAGCCGCACGTACTCTTCCAATCAGCATCTGCGACTACACTCTAGATCAATAAGTAAATATTCGCGTATATTACGGTGGTTTTCACAGATTCTGGGTGGAGCAGTTTAATCTTATCAAACCCGCGAAAAAGTACTGGAAAATCAGTATCTATTTACTGACTGACACACTTGGAATGTTGGCACTGTAAATCGGAATTGGTGAATACTCACTGATTTGCCAGTGTTATTCCACTTACTAGATTCGTGTAGACTACTTGATCCGAAATCTTTGAAAACCACTGTAACATTAGTAAATATTCGCTAATTCTGATTTAGATCGTAGCAAGTCGTGCATCAGCCGAACAAAAAAGGGATGGTCCTAATGACGTTGCAGTAGCCCTAAATTAGGTGTAAACCACGGTCGTAGAAGAACAGGTCTGGACACTTGCCTATCTACCAATGTATTTTGCTTGATCCCCTTGTTGTTTGGCTGTAGTTCACCAAGTTACCGAGAGTGCTGTGCGTCTTTGGCGCTGCAATCAGGGAGGTCGGGCTCAAACTCCGCCCACTTTTTTCCAGTGTTTACATTATTAAGTAAATAAAGATTCTGGAGCTATGCTTTAGGATTGTGAGCGAGGGAAATATTTCATAAATTGATAAAAAAATACGTTTTAATAAATTGTTTATCTTTATTATGTAAACACTGGAAAATAAGCGGGAGGGTAGTGGGTTGAGTTTGAGCCCTACCGCCTTGACTGCAGCGCCAAAGACGCACAACACTCTCGGTAACTTGGTGAACTGCAGCCAAACAACAAGGGGGTCAAGCAAAATACATTGGTAGATAGGCGAGTGTCCAGACCTGTTCTTCTACGACCGTAGTGTAAACCCGTTCTTACCCGAAATAAGACAAACACACAGACAGAATTACAGCAGACCGAGTGAGGGCCGACCCCACGTGGCTCAGTTGGTTGAGCGGCCGGCTTTAGTGCGAGGGGTTCTGGGTTCGATTCCCAGGTCAGGCTGGGTGTTAATTTGTGTTTGTCCATTGGGTCGCAAACCTTGTCAGCATAAAAATTGTCTCACGAAAATTGCTGGGATCACTCGAAATATGTGAAACCTAAAGGGGGGAATGGTTGGTGCAGTGTTGATGCGGAAGATTCCGCATCGCCGCTGCACCAAACATTTTTTATAAAAAAAAACGGTAACACGCTAGACTCGCGTTCGGGAGGACCCGGGTTCGATTCCTGTCCCCAGCAACCTGTTTTCATTTTCCCATGGTTTTTCAAAATCTCTCCAGCGGAATGCTGGTTAGGTACCACAACAAAGGCCACGGCCGACTCCTTTTCTAATTTCTATCATTGTGCAAATTTTTCTCATCTCTAATGACCTCACTGTCGAAAAGCCATAAAGCCGAATAAAAATAAATAAATTCAGGGACTGTTGTAAGCTCACGCAGACATTGTTGTGGATGTGGACTATACTTTTATTTATCACTCGTTTGAGGCAAGGAAACGGACAAAACGGAAGGTGGAATATAACACGCCCGGCAAACACCTCATCGCCTTTATGCGCGAAGTACAAACCAGCGTGCAGTGTTTTCGTAGACAGTGTTTTTGAACGGGACGTCAAGCGATGTCCCTGTTATTATATTTATGGAAAGTATGTGACAAATTCTAATAAAGGATTCTAGGAATTTATTTTACAATACGGGTAGAATTTTGTTTGCTACAGCAACGTAATGTAATTTTTAGCACTTTTGAGGAGTATATAAATAACATTTTTTATTAGCGGATGGAATTTTTTTAAAGTATGCCTTCTTGTGGGTAAACGCATTACAAACCAATTTATCAGTTATACAAGAAAAAGTACTTTCCAGCATGTCTCACATGCCATGTCCACTAACCCATAAGAAACCCTTTCAGAAGAACTCGTTGATTTGTTTTTTTTTTTTTCCCTTTCTGACGTCTGCGTATATTTTATTCTCACGTATAGGCCTAAGTATACACAGCTTTTTACTGTACTTCTACAACATTTTAGAATTAAGTGTCCATGTCTTATTAACAATTGTTGTCCAGAATAAAATAGGTGACAAAATAATTTCCATATGTAAATTGTATGACGTAATCAACGAACGATTTGAAATTAAATAAGTGAGGGCGGATTATGTACAAGCAGACCTAGGTTTATGTAAAAAGTTTAAGTTACATTTTCATGAAGACCCTATGTAACTTGACTGATAGTAAGAGAACATCCGCATTGGCGAAGCAGTTTCCTGTGTCCGGTACAGGACAAAAACAATATTTACTTACGTAATAGGGTCCTGCTTGGTCGTGATTGGAAAAATGAAACCGTCGGATGTCCAGGCAACCTCATGGAGACACGAAACCCTCTATCGGTCCGACTTACATTCTTAACCGGCGGAAAATAAATAAAAAAAACGTCAAAATCTCTATTACTAAGACAATAATGCTCTAGTAGTTATAACAGTGATTGTGTTTAACCGCTTCACTAGCAATGTGTACTAATTTACACAGCATTCCTGTACTATGAACTACTGCTAGAGACTGAGGAGACAAAAAAAAACCTGTGGCGTTAGTTATTTTAAGGGAATTCAATTTCATAAACGTTACAGGATGTTAATGATTTCTACCGATTTTCATTTATATACCCTACTTGCCAGTGATTTCTACCGATTTGTGCTTAAATTTTAACCTCCGAATCATTGATTGTCGGAGTATTACTTGTAAACTATTGTGAACCAAAAAATTACACATCATTACCTGTTAATGTACTGCAGAGATGCAGTGCAATCTTAAATTCTTCACAGTTACTGTCCGTCAGTAACTCCTGATGTTTGGAGATGATTAGTCTTATTTGTCTGTTGTTTTTATTGTGAATTGTGAAACAACTGCTAGTGATTTTTCCCGTTTAAAGTTCAGTGCTCATATTTTGAGTATGATGTTGAACTTTAGCAGTGCTGTCGTTTTTAGTCTCCTGTTAGTGGCTTGGCACGTAAAATCGTGACTAGAGACGATGGTTTATTGCGGGAAAACTTGACTGTTTGCTGGGTTTCAACACACGTTCAGCTCATGAAAATATTACTGGCTTTCGCTTGTGCGTGGAGCTGTTACCCTATTTGACTGAGCCAATAAGAATGCCGCTCTTGTAACATTTGATGTCTAATATTGGTTTGCAGACAGCTGCGTACTGTCAGAAGTATATCACCGAATCATATACATTGCAAGGAACTACAGTGTTTTCAAGGGTACGCTGGCACAAAATTTTTTCGCGATATAACTAGGGACCTGATAATTTCATGTTTTCTTTCAGACACAAGCTAGAATTACAGAACCTGTACGTTCGTGTCATATTTTCGACTGGGCGTTGACGTATTTGACACCACCTGTAAGTCGCTGAGCAAATAATAAAAATATAACTAAACGTGTCCCATATCACTGTGTCAATGTGCAGCTAATGAACAGCGAGTACACACATATTCTTGGAAGCTGGTCTACAAATCAATGAACCCGCGAATTTTTCAGGTCTCTAGATATAACATTATCTCTAATCGTGGTATATCGCGAAAATGTTTTGTGCCAACATAGCCTCGAAAAAACTGCAGTTTCTCGTAGCATGAATGATTGGGTGATATACGTCTGACACTCCGTAGCAGTCTGCAGACCAATAACATGCATCAAATATTACAACAGTGGCATTCTTATTGGCTCAGTCAAATAGGGTAACAGCTCCCTGTAAAAGGAAAGCCAATGAGTTTTTGTAAGCTGAACGTACGTTGAAACTCAGCAAACAGTCAAGTCTTCCCGCGATAAACCAATCATCTCTATCCATGACTAGAGGTACGTCAATTTCGCGGATTCATCTGGCAGTAGCCTATATTTCTCAGTCCTGTACACACACTGGACACAGTCGATTATTCATTGGCTTACAACTGTACAAGCTGGTATAGCACGCGATATCCCTATGAATCTTTTCCATATTTACTACTGGCTTGCAATTGCCAAATGCGTTTCGTGACAGCCGCCAGCTAATCGCACACGTGATTATGAAGTATGCATGTTTGGCGACTAACCTGACCTGGAATGAATCTGCGAAATAGACGTACCTCTGTCCATGACCCATCTTCGACTTGTGTCTTTCTTTCAGCAGACACCGTGACCAAAGAATAAATACAAGTCCGATTAGTACGGATCAGTTATGATCAGTTGACCAGACTTTTTATTCTGTTTCTGATTTTATCGTTCGTCTAGTGATATTTCAGTTACGTCTGTTCGATTATGGAACATTCATAATTTTATGTTTGTACGAAATAATGTCAACTTTGTAGACGTTACTAGTGACAAAATAACCTCCTAAAAATTATTACCATGAAGAGCTTTCTCACATCGGCGTGTTAAAGCGTTAAAATATGCATGGACACACCTAATTAAAAAAAAAAAAACTTAAATGTCATGGGCATTCATAAAGTAGAGACGTAAAATAACATATCTTGCATTTTGAAATAAAAATATGCTGAATATAAAGTAAATTTACTTGAATATTAGAAATAAAAAAAAAAAAAAACGAAAAATACATTGTTATATATTTCTATAACTTTTAACATGTAGTTCGTGACATTTTAATTCAGGATAAATTATTTCAGTAATTCTCTGTTGTTCTTAGTCTGGTTTGTGTTACCGTAACATGCATATTGAGTTTTGACGTGCCATCATGTAAATACCGCGCATGCATGTCAAAATTTTTGATAGGAAGATAATGTAGTCAAATTTATTTCCTACAAATAAAATACGGATTTTTCACTTCGCAACCCCCTTAAAGCATTCTCTAAGTCTTTTGTTATACTGTCGGTACTTCAGTTGTATTAAGATTCATTAATTTTTTGAAGACACCATCACAAAATTTGCTACTCGTAGGGAAGAAACTACCGATAAAACAATCAACGCTAATGTCAGCGGGGGAATCGTAGTCAGATCATTAAGGATGTTCAGAGGCGATAAAATCATATTTTATATCTTTATGAAATAGTGTTAGTTTCTAAGACGATAGTTGTGAGTACATTTTCCTCTTACGAAACAATTTTAGCTGGCGTAGTTTTCTCATAGCGGTGCGACAAAGTCCAAATTTGCTTGTTCTGCTGCCATGCAAATAGTAGAAACCAACTGACCTATTTTAATAAAATAATTCACGGTGATATTACATCCCATGATCTATGCAATAAAGTATTTAAAAGATCATAACGTAATATTTATAATTTTTTTTAAATCGCAAAAGTACAAAAAAGTTGAAAATTCAGCAATTTTTTTAAATACAAAAATAATTCATGGGATTTTTTAAAAATGTGAAAAAACTGTGCGAGTTAAAATTGTTTCGTAAGAGGAAACTGTACTCACAAGTATCGTCTATAAAACTAACAGTATTTCATATAAATATAAAGTTATGATTTTTTCGCACTTGAACATCCTTAATCTCGGCGAACATGGTTCGCTTCCCGGGTTTCTGCATGTGGAAAATGTGACGTACGGTGACGTTGATCGATGGGTTTTCTCGGGGTAATGTCGTTTCACCCGTCCTTCGTAATCCATTGTAGGTCTTCATTTCGTGATATCGCCCAAGGTTCTGTATACAGCTGTAGGCGCCCGTTGCAGATGTTGGCGAAATACAGGATGTGTTGCACTTCCATTGGGTAGCTTTTTCATACGCTAGTAATTAATTTAGTTTACTCATTCTGGTGTGAGGAAGTAAAACAGAACGGAGCTCCTTGAAGTGAAGTTTCGTTGAAATGAAGTCACTGGCTAAGAATACCACAACTCATCTCTGCGATTCTCTGAACTTACCACACGTTTGTAAACGAATTAACGCGTGGTGACGGCCACCTGGAGCGCTGGTGTTGCCTCCCGTAATTCCGCTCAGAACCATACAATAATACACCAAATTAAATACAGAAAGTGATACTGTTCATGTTAGTTATACAGACATTCGCATGCTCAGGCACTATGCTACATGGTTTTAAAATGCATAGATTAGAGCCGCGATTTTATGGCGAAAAGATTTTTGCAACATTTGGTTTCGATGCGTCATGTGCACACCTGCAGCTCTGCTACATCGTCTGTGGTTGGATGATTTTACTCTCACTTGCCTTGGCAAATTATAGACGTACAGACTCGCAATAATCTTATTCTGATTGGTGCAGTAAAATGAGAAACGTGTCTGAACAAAGACACGATGCCAATAACCTTGAAACAGAACTGCCGATGTGCACGTGAGTCACTGAAACAAAGTGGGGCAAAAATCTTTTCGCAACAAAATCGTGGCCCTATGCATAGTTAAGGTGATAAAACAAAACAATGGGGATAAATCACACGTTGACAGCGAATTTACCTCCGGATAATACACTTGAGAACAAGCACACATTTAAAATTAACTATTCGATCTTAAAGGGGAGTGTTGGTTATTTTTCTGTATTTTTCGGTTTTCGATCCATAACATTTATTTAACTTGTATTATCAAAAATTTCACTTTGACAAGACATAGGCTGTATTCTTGATAACCTGCTTGGCATAGATAATGATGGAATCTTTCATTAATTTGCCACGCAGAGTCATTGAAAGTGATTTATTCGTTAACTTTCAAGATTGATTACAAATCCAATGTAAGATGAACATATAGTACTATTATGCACTCCAAAATTCATCACAAATATCTTCTATGCCTCAACATTGCCGCATTCACTAAAAATATTTTAAAACAAAAGTTATTGCAGAAAATCTATAAATAAAATTTAGCATCTATCTCTCCTCCTTACGTGTGTTCACGTGACTAAAATTTATAATTTTATATTTCCATGGCATAGTGTTCGCGTAATTGACGGTTTGTGACTACAGTTTACACTTGTATATATATATATATATTTTTTTTTTTTGCTCTCATTGTTTTCCCATAGCGGCATGTCAGAGTTAGAATGTGCAAGTTACGGGTACATGGCGATAACAAAACTGAGTGACTTACTCGAATGAAATTATTTACACTGAGAAAATATATGATGGGCCATATGCTAAAATATTTAGAAACACACAACGAAGTCCCTTTGTCTTTTTCAAAAATTGCCGCAAATAAAATAAATTGCCATTATTTAAATTTTTTTTAAGTGCAAAGGATTTTAATTGTGTGTTTTTAAATATTTTAGCATGTGCCACAAAATATCGCATTTCAGTTTAAACTATTTCATTCGAGTAAGTCGCTTAGTTTTTGTTATTATCGTGTTCCCGTAATTTACGAATTCTGACATTGATATGCCGCTATGGGAAAACTATGAGAACTGAAACATTTTTACAATTGGGAAAATTATGTCACAAGCAACGTCTATAAAACGAACACAACGCCGGACAAATATAAAATTTTGAATTATTTCCACGCGAAGACCATTATACATGAGGTACTTCCTCGCCGACGCTTTCCCAAGAGATGAGACCTGAGATTAAAACGTCACATAGTTCCGCGAGTTTGCGTCAACCCAAGCTGCAGAAAACTTCCGGAATCAACACAGGAGGGTAATTTTTCACAAAGGAGCGACGTAGATGTTTGAAGAGGGGGAGGGTGGTACGGCCTAATAATTACAACCGGATACACGAGACCCGCCCCATCCAGCATTTTCTTAATGCGCGCGAGTCTCGGCTGAGGATCTACCAAACTCCTCGCGTTATTAAAGTCTCGCCCGCTGTTAAGATGGGCGCTCGTTCTTTTGTCGCGAGCCCCTTTCCGTTTCCTCGTTGAAATCTGATCGCGTTGTCAGAGGCGAAGATGTCCTTTAGCGCTGTTCGCCGTAATAACCCAATCTGCTTTCTGGTCCAACCCTCGTCCCCCCTCTACCCCGCAGCCAGAACCCCAGGTGCCTAATGAGTGCAAAGAGGCAAGAGCGTGATGGAGTAAACCTGCCGGCAGGTGGAATATAATATTCCTCGCAATTCAAATGGACAAGGGGGAAGTCGAAGAAAGAACTCGAAGAAAAAAGTAAAAAGTACGGAGGGGTAGGAGTTGTCTTGGTGAAAACACATTACCGATGTCTCCATTAGTTTAGCCCTGCCTTTTCTTAAAAGCATTTCCTCATTAGTCGGTAGGATGGGAATGGCCCGTTTGAGCTCCCATCCCCTCGCTTCCACACCACCATCGCAACTTTCGTCTCATATTTTATGTTGCGGCAGTCGGTGGTGGATCTTCGTCCAACATTTCAAACCGCACCTTCCCCCGCGCAGCGTTCCGTGGTCGTCCGCTCAAACTTTTCCTCCAAAGTACCCGCGAAGCACTTTTACCTACTTAAGTATTCCTGTATACTGGCTCGCGCTGTGTGGGTAGATGGGGTTTCTTCCTCTGGCATCAGGTATTTCCATCTCGCTATCTAGACTTCCTCCTCTGGGAGTAAAAAGGACCCCGGCAGATAGCCGAGAGCAGCTGAGGCCCTGTCGCTCTCCCCTGGTGGCGAAAATGCGAACCATAATTCTTCATTTATCTCGGAAGGGGTGCGGGGGTTGGCGTTGCTTACTCCGCGTGCCTTATTCTGCCGCTTCTAGAAGAGGTGGAGGGGTGGCTTTCGCAGAGAGAAGACGCAACTCCCAAAGGATTAGTTCGGATTTTTTTCCCCCGCCAGCTGACGCTGTGCCAGGGGTTGGCTATCATGTGTAATTTTTTTCTTCGTCGAGAACGGCATATTACGTGCATTTCACCCACCTCCATACCTCTTTTCACCCACGCAAACCCCTCTGGTGTATAAAATTTTTCTCCTTTTAAGGAAATATTCTTTGGAATAAGAACAGGGAGAACACTAAACATTATTTTATCTTTTTTCTTTATAGCAACATACAGTAGCTGTCTTTTTATCCTTCCAGTCTTTCTGTAGAGTTAATATCCGTGTTTCCCCATTCTTATGCAAAACTTTTTCATAAGGAAGCGTAACATTAAAGATGGTCATCAGTTGTACACACTTTTATACAATACAAGAAGCCATTGTCAATATTTTTAATATGTTATGTTAAAAAAAAAAAACAAATTGTAGCGATGTCAATCAGTTTTTTCAGAGGTATATTTATATAAGAGATTGTTAATATGAAAGAGATGTTTGTGTCTCATCGAACGCGAGTTCATACAGGCGTTGACGCACAATTCGACACCATGAGACTAACTGGGGAAGGAATCGGCTATGGCGTTTATTAACCAAACGTCCCATGCATTCACCTGGAGTAAAATAGGTAAAGCATGGAAAATCGAAGCCAGGATTGCCGAAGTCGGGAATCGAACACGGTACCTCTCGAATGCGGGTTCAACGTGTTACCCACGCCCCACCTTCTCCTTATTTAGCCAAGCTATGTCATCTTCTCCACCTCTAAGCCTGTTGAAAGAAATCGATCTCAAATTGCGTGCACAGGTTTTTTTTTTTTTTAGAATTTCGAACTTATATGGGGTTTGATAAAACCAGAGATAAGATAATCACATAGATGGAGCATTACTTATGTCAGGGCGAGGGATGTCAGTCTTGGGACGGAAGTGGAAGGACACCATCGCCATATTGAAACGTAAAATAATTGTCAATCATAGCAACGGGTGTAATATAGCTGTGGGTTGTCCAACCATAACCTCATTTTATAATACACATACAGGAACAGCTGATAGCACTCCGCTATATTGTTACATGAAAAAAATTGGTTGTTACCATGGCTACGTGTACAATGTAACTGTGGGTTGTCCACCATAAACTCACTTCTCAATACACCTTAGGAACAGCTGATTCCACTCCGCCATATTGTTACGTAGGTTACCATAGCAACGTGTAGCCTATAATTTGGCTGTGGGCTGTCCAACCATAACCTCATTTCTCAATACACATGCAGGAACAGCACCCTGCCATATTGTTGCGTGAATAAATAAAGACAGCTTGAACTTAGGATAAGATAATGCTCCATCTTTATTTTTCTCTCATCTCTGAATAAAAACTCGCGACCACGATAAGGGACGTCCTGGTACAAGAGTGACCTTCAGACGACCCGCGGATATCAATTGGTCGCGTGTTCGCTACTTGGCGGCTGACATCCCAGGGCGACATATGGGTGCCTCTATCTGGCTCCGTGAGTGCTTTTAGCGGTGGATCCGTTTCCGTTATCTCTAATAAAATAACATCGGTATCGCTGCGGTGAAACAGCAGTAATTTCAATGCGATGACTGGAGTAGAGTGTCCAGGGGAGGGGGGTGCGTTGCGAAGGAAAATTTGTTGCCACGACATTTGCCGATAACATGATGATAAGAGCTGGCCCTGCTGATGCAAGAACCGAATATGCGACAGTTACGCTCTGGGGGCAGTGGCATTCAAAATTACTTTTTGAAAACGAATACTTCGGGAGTAGGTACATACACGTTTTAGTCTCAATATTTATGCAGAATTATTAGATTGTTAGGATTTACATATTGACATCAGGCTATGAATCTCTACGGCATATTGTATGTACGTAGGTTATTATTTGAAGTCCAAACAGGAGTTAATAACATAATTTAACTGGTTTATCCCTTTCCTTGTTCAAATGAAATAAACTCATATTTTTATATTTATTTGAAATAGTGTTAAGTTTTGTAGGCGATACTTGTGAGTCAGTTTCCTCGTACAAAACAATTTCAGCTCTCATAGTTTTCTCATAACGGTGCGTCATAGTCAAAATTTGCATGTTCTGTCTGCTGTCGAAGAAAACGTTTATGATTCTGCTAACACCGATCATCGGTTTACTTAGGACGTGTCGTTGTTCGTGATCGAATTCTTATGAAATACTCATTCGTAAGCCGTCTTATTTTTGAAGGGAAAGTAGGTTTTCTTAAGTTAAAGACCTGAAGATGTTAAAAATAATTTAAGGGTTATGAAAAGGTAATATTTGTAGCGAACGACTGGAATACTACATCGTCGATAAAATCTAAATTACTTGCCATAATTCGATGTCTTTTTTATTTTTGCGGAGTAGATATTCTACTAGCTGACGTTTATTTGTGTAGCATTAGGCGGTAGTATGCTTTGCATTCGAGTAAAAAATTTAATACGATATTTAAGAAAATAAGGGGTTGAAATCACAAAATCTATACGAATAAAAAACAGTACTTTCTTTATAATTTTTAGTACGATAATATCTAGGACTCTGTAATAACCGAAATTCAAAAATATTTGCGTATACACGCGCAGAGTTTTTCAGAGAGTAAAATTATGATGAGAACCTAAGAATATGTGCAAATCTATACCTTAGTGACAGTAACGACACAATGGAGTTATTTTGCGGTAAATGAAATAGGTTCTCCTAATTTGTAAATCAGTTTAGCGTCAATAATAAAAGACTATGTGAACTAATTTTCAATTTTTGTGCGTAAAAGCTTACTGTTACACTTCCCAGATTCTCTGTGCACGCAATTCATGATCGATTACTTTCAACAGGCTTAGAAGCCGGTAAGGGGACGTTGGTTGGCAAAATAAAGAAGGGGTGGGAGGACTGGGTAAACAAGCAAAAGGAAAACTGTTAAATCATTTCGTTTCCGTCAAGGGGGTTAACGAAGGGGGAGGGGGCGTTGTTTCAGAACTCAGAACAAATTCCCCGTGGCGACAGGAGGAGGTATAGTTTGTGTTCGTGTTGCTGCGAGTCGCTCGCTATCTATGTGTGAACCACGCACCTGGGGCCTGCCCCACCAGTGTAAATACATCGTCGCAGTAGTATAATTACTTGTGGCGCCCCAGTCCCTACACTAGAAACGTTCTTACGACTGCTTTCACGGCGGGAGGAAAAAAAACAACCCTTCAACTAACCTCATTGATGTATCTAAATCGTTAAGGGGTATAGATCCCTACCACCTTGGATTTTTCTGTTTCTTCTCGATAACTTCTATTCCAGTCGATGTATCAAAATTTTTGTCACGACACCGACAAGGCATAGATACAAACTTAATAGTTTTTCTGTAATTGCTGGAACCATAACATATTCATTATTTTTCAACGGGAAACAGCTGAAAATAAATAATTGCTCTATTTACGGGAGCAAATACAGAGGCCACAAAATTAACAGAAACAATGCCATATGGATTCCAAAAAGTGAATGAAACAATAAGCTATGAATTGTCAGCGTGAAAAAAAGCAAAACAATGTGTTTATTCCCTGAATTATAAGAAAAACCGTAAAACCTATCTGACAGGGATCCATCCCCCTTAATTAAGGGTGTTCGAGTGGGACAAAATTATAATTTTATTTTTGTATGAAATAGGGTTAGTTCTACCATGTACGTTACTTGAGAATATATTTTCCTCTTACAAAAATATTTAGCGTTGCTAGTTTTCCTATAACGACATTTCAAGTCAAAATTTGTATATTTTTTACTTCATACAAATCTTGAAACCTTATAAACGATATGAAATGAAATAGTTCGCATTATAACTACATGTCCGAGTTACTGCTTGAAGTATGTAGGCTACAACCCACCACAAAAAAAAAAAAGTCGTACTTTAACGAAGTTCTAAAATTTGCGAATTTTTTGCTACACTTAGCAATTCTTTTAATTACAAACATTTTTATAATGCTGTTTGTATTCTTCAAGCCGAAGACCGTGATATGTAGTTTTGATGTGATTTTTTAATTTCGTTATATATTTACTGGGTCCCAAGTTTTATATAAAGTAAAAATATGGAAACTGTGACTTTGAAACGCCTTTATGGATAACCTGCTAGAGGTAATTATTTTTGTAAGAAGAAAATGTGTTCTCGAGTGATGTTTACTAAACTAACCCTATTTTATACAAATATAAAATTATGACTTTTCCCCTCTTAAACGTCCTTATTGCTTCTTACGTTCCAGCTAGTAGTTAGCACAACCTCTTAAAATAATAGTACTTAAAAAATGAATACAAAGTACAAACATTAGGAGTTACCAAAATAACAAAAGCAATTTAAAAACGAAAAAATACTATATCAAAGCAAAAACAATAAACATTATTAAACGATATATTTTTTTGTGTTTTTTATATGTGTTTGCTAGATAATTTATTGGTTATATTTTTACACTGCTTTTTTTGTAATTTACGTTGAATATTAATAGTCTTCAATTTTTTTTAAGGAATTTTCTTTTTACTGGACGTACATTCGAGATTTTCACTTATTCTTTATCTTCTGTTGCAGTCAGCTGTGTAATAGAAACCATCGAATTTTTTTTATTCAAATCAACTAAACTATGTTTTGTAGATACATGTAAGTTACTGCTGTAGGCTATATTTACGACTACTTGTGTTTATATCCCTCAACTATGTCAGCCCAAAATAGAACTTCGCTTTAAAAATTACAATAGTATCTGGCCAATTTCCCCCTACCATCCATCGCTAGTGTTGTGTGCGACAGGCTTATTTTACCAAAACCTATTTTGCCCGCTGCATTATCTGTATAAACTATTTAAATTGCGCCGTACAGCATGCACAGAAAAAGTTATATTCACTAGCTAGTAGTACTTAGTTGACTGCTAGACAGTGTTTCTTATATACTTTTTTTGTTTAGTTGTGCCTTTTATGAAGCCCTTTTCGTAATTTATTTATTGTTTCTTTGTATTATCCACTATATGTAAAATTAACATTGCTACGTGCCTCGGTATTTATTTCTGGAGAAATCAAGTAAAAATAGAGTTTTTATGGACGTAAATTAATTTTTTAAAGCAAAGTTGCTCTTTAAATAATCTAAAAAGCATTAGAATTTTTGCCTTTTGAACGTTTCTGCGTAACAAAAAACAGTACTTGATAAAATAACAAAAATCCAGGTTTATCTGGGGATTGTCTGGCAATGTGTTTGTGCAGAACAAACGTATTTGGAGCTTGAAAAACCAGCCTCGCAAATATAGTGAATTTTAAAATCGTAGCTGTTTTGAGTGAAATTACTTCCCCAAGAACATTATATTTTAGACTCAATATAATTCGGAAAAAGCGGCGAAGTGTCAGAAAAACCATTTATGTAAACTTTACCAGATGCAAGTAATTAAACGTCTGCGAAATATTTTACTAGAAAATACTAAAAGATGTGTAATTTTTCCGACTATGCAATTAAGAATTATAATAAATTTTTTGTTAATTGTTCGATAGTACATAAATTGAAACCAAAAACCTCAGTTGAAATATTCGAAATTCTAGAAGTCAATATAGAAAAATTACAATAGAGCAAGCATTTGCCTGCCAGTAGCAATACACAAGTTTCTCCGGAAAATGTTTTACTCAGTAGTTGGCCGAAATTTATGAGCAGGGTTGTTTCTTATTTTTTTTCGCTTCGAAGCCCTGTAATTTTCAGTAAAAGAATTTTACTTTGATTTATGTATCATGTCGACGTCGTTTTGAGATCTGGTATCTTAAAAGAAATGTTTAGATGTCTCGTGCAACCACCCGGGATCTGATAGTTTTTCAGTTATTTTCTTGCATTTCGTACAGTGTTGGTAGGAGAAGGGGGCACTGGGGGACACGGTCCCTCTCCTAGAACAGAGGGGAGGGACAGTATAGGCAATTTTCCCCACACTAAATATTATAATTTCTGCCAGCTGTGTATTAAATATTATATTCACTCATAGAGAACTCTTAGGAGTTGTGAAGGCAATTTCCCACTTTCATCCTAATCTGTATGACGGGCACTTTGTGAAATAAACTGATCATTCTTCATTAAGATGGTTATTAAACTTCAAAAACCCAGAAGGACAGATCCCACATTGAATATAGCTACATCTTCAGAAATGTGATTTTGAAGTACAGCACAGACCTGTGCGTCTTCAAAACAACTGTGCGTAGGATCCAAATCCAAGAAGATACTTCCGGTAACCATACGTCATCTTGGGGCGATGAGAATACCAAGAAAGACCAAATGAATGACCGCAATCTGTGCCCTCTACTGGAGCGGAAGGAATAAAAGGAAGCTAGTCAAATCTTATTGGACACCGTGGAGTTCCCTTGTTCTTAGAAATGGTGTGCTGTATAGGAAGTATGACAGCAGAAACGGAAAACAAATATGGTACCAACTTGTCCCGCCAGACAGTAGGGTTCCAGAAGTGCTGAAGGCATTGCGCAACATTGCAACCGGTGGACATTTCGCATTAATAGGATGCTCGACAATGTTTACCTAAGATTCTACTGGCTCTTTTGTTGAAAGATAATTTGTGCTGAAAGTACGTAGTGGTATAAAAATGACTCGACACTGTGTTTGATACGAAAACCCCTTAAATAGCACCAATTTGCAACATTAAAATCCAAAATTTCCCGGGTAAGATCCCCGAACCCCCCGGTTTAATAAGTCGTTATAGGAAAAATTTCGGAAATTTTTGTAAACGATCCCTCCTTACAATTTTTGTTTTCCAAGAATACCTTCACCATCACTGGTTCTGTACAATTACTTAGCTTTTCCCGCAAAATAAAACTGTGTAAATTTGCGGAGTTTTTTTCTAGTTGACAACGTAAAACATGTTCGTGTCGCGCGGAGTGATTTGCGCTGTTCTCCCGCCGCGATAACGCCCACTCCCCCCTACCTGATGGTTATGCGATGTAAGTGATTAGTGATTACATATCTCTCGTGGCGCTGGTGGACGGCGGGTTGCTATAGGGGGAGGGGGGTGGAAGCAATAACGGACTGATCCATCACAGCTTGAAATGTTTGACGTTCCATTCGGGTGGCCAGCTGACGCTTGATAGCGTTACCCGGACGATCGACGGAGGGGGTCACTTCAGGGTGCTCCTGCGTCGTCTCTATCACCCCCCTTCTTCCACTCCTACCCACTCACCGCGTATACCGCCCGGGTTGTTCGAATCGACAGGTTGTAAGGAAGTGCGGCACGGGGGGTTTGAAGAGGAAGGGTTTATCATTACGTAACTGTCTGGTTGAAGTGCGGCTATCTCGTGGTAAAATGCACTTACCTGTACAACAATATATATAGATAGAGCCCACGATGCCTTACGTCCACATATGCAGGTTTGCTTCATGGTTATTGGCAGAATGTATTATTGCACAGACGTGGCTCATTTGACTGTGCAGGTAGAACCCTAGACGCTGAGAGTTAAAAACAGCCAATCACAGATCATGAAGCAGGGCTGCATATGTGCACATTAGACATTGAAACAATCTGTTGCATAATTTTTTTCGCGAAAAATCGTGGGCTCTAAATATAGAGACACTCCCACCCAATTATATAAAATCAAATAACTAATTTAATTTTTTTGTGTTGCGTTGTAGTCAGAAATCTGGTGGGCATAACATTAAAATAATAATGTCACGAAAATTTGGACTAAATCAACAAAAAAAAAATAAGGTAATTGTGCCTTACTTACGTCTCGTTGACAACGAAGTCATTAGAGACGGCGACATATATCTTGGTGCAATGACAATAGCTAGGGGAGGAATCGGCCATGGCCTTTGTTAAGGAACAATACCAGCATTCGCCTGGAGCGATTTCGGGAAGCCATGGAAAACCCGAAATCAGATGGATGCAGCCAGGAATCGAATACCGGTCCTTCCGAATGCAAGTCCAACGTATTACCATTTCGCCACCTCTCCTCGGTAAAATAAAAGAAGTAAACATGGATACGTACATAATTTACGTGAATAAACCGTACGTAAACGGCAGAAAAACTTTCGTCTGCATTAAACTGAATTTAATGACAAAGCGACGGAGAAAGCACAGCATTTTTTTTTTTTTAAATCAAATTATGGGAATCAACAATGGTTGAATTGTGAACACGTTTATCTACGTTGTAACCTAATATCAGTCAAATAACACACGCACTTGAAAAACGTTAAAGGTATTACAGTATGTTACGCCGTGTGAACACTGCTCGGGCTCTGAACCCGCGCCCATAATTTGATGGTCAGAACAATTGTAGTAAGCTAACTGTGTGGCGCAAGAAAGGACTTAACCCCGTACTATGTTGCCGAATTGTGCACGTAAAGTCTCATCGTACAACATTTTGCCACAAATATTTTCGTCTTCAATTTAACCCAGGAATCGCGTGATGTGCTCATTATGCGGCCGTTTATGTACACGCTGTATACTTACGCATTCTTGTGTTCTGTGTTAAGGATGTCTAAGTGGAGAAAAATCGTAATTTTATATTTGTGTGAAATAGTGTCAGTTTTGTAGGTGTTACGAAATAAAATCAGCTCAACCAGTTTTCGCATAATGGAATTTCAAAGTCAATATTTTCCTGTTTTTAGTTCTTACAAGCCGAAA
Source organism: Medauroidea extradentata (assembly GCA_003012365.1). Classification (NCBI taxonomy): domain Eukaryota; kingdom Metazoa; phylum Arthropoda; class Insecta; order Phasmatodea; family Phasmatidae; genus Medauroidea; species Medauroidea extradentata. The sequence continues at coordinate 25,386 of PNEQ01110423.1, forward strand.
AAAAAAAACAATTAACATAAATACATTAAAAAATTCACACAAGGGCTACTGCATGACGTGTAAAAAAATCCATTTCAAAACGTTTTTATATTTAAATTTTTTTTTATAGATGGATTTCAAGTAGTAGCCTGTGGCATCAAGTTTCAGTGTGACTTTTTAAATTTAGTTATGTTAATTGGTTTCTGCGAATTTCGACTTTGAAGTGCCGTTGTGGGAAGACGGGTTGAGTTATTTTTTTTTTCTCTTCGTAATAGGGAAATATACTCTCAAGTAACGTTCTCAAAACTAACACTATTTCATACAAAAATAAAATAAAAAAAAATTTCCTACTCAGACGCCGTAAGAAATATTGAAAGGTACGATGTCAAGCGGACGACTGGAATACCCAGTCGTCAATATAATCTGAACTACTCATCAAAATTCGATGATATTTTTTATCAGCGGACGTTTATTTATGTAGTACTATGCGGCAGTATGCTTTACATTCGAGTAAAAAATTAAAAACTGATGTTAGAAAAATTACTTGAAACTACAAATTCTACAAAAATGGAAAACTGTAATTTTTATAATTTTTAATATGATAATATCTAGGCCTCCATAGTAACCGGATTTCAAAAGTACTCGCGTTTTGATTTGAAAATTATTTTACTACCAAAAAAATCTTTGCGCCAGAGGTTTACTGATGGATGTATTATTTGAAATTCGGTTGTCATGCAGTTGTAAGTGCCTTGTGACTGGTTCGCTGATGGAGTCTGTGTTTGTCCTTGTGTTGCAGGCTACGGGAGGAGAGAGGGGAAGCTGAGAGGGCGCTTGCTCTGGACCACAAAGTGAGGGACCTCAGTTCGCACAATGGTAAGTCGTTATCTGATGCGTCGTCTTAAAACCTGCTCTGAAGTTTTTTTATGTATATTTTTATGTCCAGCTTGTATACATAACGTTGAAATTATATGGTTATCTTAACACTGTGTTCCTATATTTCTACCTGTTTCGCTATAATTAATTTTTAAGCCGTAAGTGTTAGTGGACTATGGCGTGCTGTAACGTGGTACGGTAATTACTTCTTCTTGTGTAACTATTAAAATATTAATGTATTTGTTTATCTACGAAAATATGACATACTGTAGCCGAGAAAATTTCTGCCGTAATCGGAAAACCATGTCATAGAAACTTGCATTGGGTTTAACCACATACTTTCTACAAATAAAGTAACAGGGTCATCGCTTGAAAAACTGTTTCTACGAAAAAAAAAAAACTGTATTCTAGTTTAGCCCTCCGCACCTAGAGACGATGAGGTGTTTGACGGACGTGTTATAATCGACTTATCGCCTTCCCCGTTTTCGTGCTTCGAACGTAAATAAAAAGCCAAGAGCAGTTATCAAAAATATGTTTGGCAGTTTTGTTTGAACTGTTTTTCTCCATGTTGACAAAAGTTTTCAAGAAAGTCAATATTATGGTTTTACCTAATTCTATAATTAACGAAATTATTAACTGAGTTTTTAGTCCAAACCATATAATTTCACGTCTTTAAACAAATTAGCTAATACGAAAAAAAATAACATAAAATATGCCAAACAGATTTGTGACATATGTTTTCGTTTAAGATTTAAAAATGTATTATCCCCCCCCCCCCCAAAAAAAAAAACAGTAGAAATAGGGGATTTGTCCCTAAGAGTGTGTGACAGAAAAACACGAGTGGAATTTCACCGAAACGTAACATTTCTCTCAGATTATAGTTTAGACTATATACAATAAAGTGTTGTTATCATGTATCTAATATTAACTCTCTACTGGGGGCCGAGGTGTCAGACTACTCGCTTCCCACCAAGGCAATCCGGGTTCGATTCCCGACGGGGTCACATGAGGAAATCGTGCCGGACGATGACGCTGGTCGGCGGGTTTTCTCATGTATCTCCCGTTTCCCCCGCCCTTGTCAAACCAACACTCCTCCGTCGCAGGGCCTCATTTTATGTCATCCTTTAGGTTACGTAGATGCATACGGGCACCCAGTAATAAATTTACATTCGGAGTATGATACCCGGGTGCTAGGTTGTCCTCCTCATACGATATTTGTGTTATTTACTCACTTCATATGGTTAGAGATAATGATATATCGCGAAAACAAACCCTTGTAAACACTGTAATTTTTCGTGATCTTTGAACGATTCTCGCAATGGGTTCGTATTATGAATATGAAATAACTTTTTGGACGTACGCCATTGCGGGAGAATGTTGCCGTACTGCAGAAAACCCCACAATAAAACAAAAAACAAAGGAAGATAAGCCAGTAAGCTGTAGTCAACAGACATAATACTTACAGATAATTCCTTAAAGGAATGTAGTCACATCCCAGTAGACACAGGGACAAGAACAGATATAAACAACTCAAAATTAATTCCGAAGTAAAATACAGTCGATTGGAGAAACACGACAAAAAAAAACAACAACATTAGACAGACAAAATAATGCATGTTTTATGTATGTTGACTACAGCTTACTGGCTTTTCTTCCTTTGTTTTTTGTTTTATTGTGGGTTTTTTCTGCAGTACGGCTACGTTCTCCCGTAACGGTGTATGTCCAAGAAAACTTTTATGCTCATACTGTAATTTCTCGCAATATGTATGATTGGGTGATATACGTCTGACACTCCGTAGTTGTCTGCAGACCAATAACCGGTATTAAATATTACAACAGCGGGATTCTTAACGTCTCCGTCAAATAGGGAAACAGCTCCATGTACAGGGAAGAACCAGTGAGCTTTTGATAAGCTGAACATAATTTGGAACCCAGCAAATTGTCAAGGTTTTCCGAGATAAACCATCATCTCTACTCACAGTTAGGGTCACAAACTTTTCGCGAAATGAATTTTGCTCCAGTTGGTTTCAGTGTCTCATGTGACGATCATCATTTATGCTTCATGATCAGTGATTGGATGTTTTAGCGCATGTCTTGAGGTTCTACCTGCAAATCAAGGACGTGTGGTGTTGCAATAATCTTATTGTGATTGACACAGTCAAATGACAGACGTCACTTCACACAGCCGCTCTGCCAATAACCATGAAGCATCACCTACAGATGTGGAAGTAAGGCACCAAAACAAAACTATTTTCGCGAAAAGTTCAGGGCCCTTTTTATAGTTAGAGATGGTGGTTTATCGCGAGAAAACTTGAGTGTTAACTGGATTTCAACGCACGTTCAGCGTCTCAAAAGATTACTGGCTTTAGCTTGTATGTGGAGTTATAGCCATATTTGCTTGAGCAAATAAGAATCCGGCTATTGTAAATGTTGCGTCATACGTATGTTACCCAGTCACACACGTTGCGAGAAACTACAGCGGTTTCAAGGGTATGTCGACATAAAAAAAAAGTTCGCGATATACCATCACCTCGACTTGTAGTTAGAGGCACGATTATTTCGCGTATTGATTCTAGGTCAGGTTGAACGTCAATAACGCATACTTCACTCCTATTTCTGTGATTACACGAGAGCGGTTTTAACACACATTTGATAAATAAGGAAACTAGTCGCGGGGATATCACGTGCTACACGTTTGTACTGTTAGAAGCCACTGGATATTCGGCTTCAGCTGGTACAGAACTGAGAAGTCTAGGCTGTTGCCAGATGAATACGCGAAATACTCGTGCCTCTACAGTTAGAGACCTGAAAAATTCGCATTTTCTTTTAGGCGCAAGCTAGAATTCCTGCAACTGTAGGCATGTATCACGTTCACAATTGGTTGTTGAATTGCTCGACACTTCCTTGAAGTAACTGGGTCAATAATAAAACTGAAACTGAACACAGGTCTATTTGACTGTGTCATCGAGCAGCTAATAAACAGCTGCTATCAGATTCAGTACACAAATATTCTTGGAGGCTCGCCTACAGATCAATGAACCCGCAAATTTTTCCTGTCTCTACTTGTAGTGTATCTGGTAGGGATGTAGAGGACGTGTTGTCAAGCTACAAGGGGTGTGTTGTGTCTTAGGTTCGTCGAATGGGCCGAGCCCTGTGCTGAACCTGTCCAAGTCCGGGGCGGGCTCCGGAGGTGAGCACTCGGGCAGCGAGGCGGGACACACCGGACCCGAAGACGACGAAGAAGACGACAATGCGAGCGACGTCGACGAAGATGACGACAAAGACCAAGGTGAGTATCCTCAGTGGCGTCTCGTATGTTGTTGCCAGGCAGGACACAAGTTGCAAATGACTATATATGGTTGTGCGTTACTTCACATTACAGCCACTGACACGCTGGTATGTAGGCGCCGCTTATCAATGACACGGTCACTTCTTCTACTTGCGGGTTGTCTACAGCTTACGCCACTTCTCCGCCCTCAGTTGCCATCTTCTTATATCTTGATTTTCTTCGACAGTTGCGACGCTTTTGTTGTTGGTATGCCCGGCTAGCTCTAATTGAAATAAAATAACAAAGAAGTTTCTTTTTAAATCGGCCTAAGGGACTCACGCACTGCGGGTTGCGTCACGAGAGGTAGATACTTGAAGTTCCTTTCGACGAAAATAATAAGCGCTTCCTCCGGCGGCTTTTGATCGGTCACGACGTTAATTATGT